>JAVCKT010124548.1:0-20077 GCA_032273925.1 Rhynchotus rufescens
ATGATGTGATGGTTATCTCAGAGGAAATATTGAAAAACTTCAGTAAGGTCACGCTTCTCGTGCACTTCCAATACTCATTGCCCACTTGCAGGGTTAGTGCTAAATACATTTATGTAAAGCACATCATTTTCTGCCACCGTTTTAGCCCAGACTCTACACGTACAGAGCTGTAAATCAAAATGTCAGCCCCAACTTAATTAAGAGAGAGAAAAATATATTACATTAACTACACAAATACATCTTCCATGAGACTTTATACAGTAATTGTTGCAAAAATAAATCACACCAAAAAAGGCTTAACATTATGGGAAATAATGTTGCCTTTAATGTAATTTTTGCTGATGGGTTACTAAATTCTTTTTGAGTAACTATAATTTGTGGCCTATGTAACAATCCAGATTTAAAAAACCCACTGACGCTGTGTGGGTGAACACCAAAGTTGTTTATTATTTTTGACAGGAAAACAAGTCCTAAAGGGTTCAAAAGGTTCCTTTCCCAATAGCAGATTCCCAGATATGCAAACCCTTACTTATTGAAGTCAAAATTGGAGATACTGATTTTAGTTAGGTAGTAAGAACAAGGTCAGGATAATCCAAGACACCCATCAAATCTCTTCTGTGCAGTCCTTACTTCACTGTTTTCTATGGATGCTGTTTTGACTACACACAGGTGGAGGCAAGACGACCAAAAGATGGCTATTCCTGTGGTTTTCCACAGTTGGGGGCAAAAATATGTGGAGTTTATAACCTCAGTTAGGGTAAGCCAAGAGAAGTTCAGATAACCACAACGAAAGCTGCCATATAGTCAAGGAGCTACTGTTCCCTCGTTAGCAGCCAGCCAGACGTGTCTTGCCTTTGCTTGTCCTTCCACGGCTTGCTTGTGCAGCGGGGCTTTTAAACAGCAGCTTTGCTCAAAGACTCATTAATACAACAGACTTTATTAGCCATGTATTCAGCTACCTTTAGTCACAAATACAACTGCATAATTTGTACCTTTAACCATAGCCAAAAGTGACACTTTGAAGCATTACAATAAACATGAGAACGCTCTTCACTAATGAAGCAATAGATTTTTTTCTTAAGTTGCTGTGCAAATATATTATGAGAAAGACAGATAGAAATATATTGTTATGAGCAATACCAAGCTCTATTCATTTGACATGTTCTCAGACAGAATATAATAATCCCCCAAGCTTCCCTTAATCGATATATCATCTTAAAATGATTAATTTTTGTGCTCATAAGTCACAGAGTCTACGTGGCAAATACTAACCAAATCTTTCAGAAAGCAGCCCTCATTTTTAACCCATGAAGCATCCTCTCTAGACACCAGAGAGCCCCTCGCAGACAAGAAAAACGTCCCACTTCCTTTGTTACACTTTCTAGAATATTTATCTGCACGGACCCAGGAACGTGAACATGATGTACTACAATAAATTACTCCACACACTGTAGATACAAGTCACTGAATTCTCTCTAAGGCCTAAAAAGAAAACAAATAGAAGAAGAAATAATCAAGAATATCTTTGCAGTGGTACTCTTCAGCAGCACATAGAATGACAAATGGGGTATGCTTCATCCCTGTGTATTACTGACATACTTCAGCAGACTATTGAAATAAACACCCATGTTCAGAGGGTCATTAAACTTCTTCTTTCCCTTAAGTTAGGAGGGAATGAGCTGGTGACAAGGCAGTAACATTTGTTCCCTTTCCAAGGCCTTTTATTCCTCCCCACTTGTAGCCAAACACAAAGGTGGGTGACCCAATAGGGATTAAGGATCTCCTCCATACACCTTCATCCTCTCCGTCGCATTTGGCTGCCCATGAGACTCCCTGGTGCTTATGAGCAACCCCAGCATTGTCGGGCCCTGGCCTTATCATAACAGCCACATTACAATAATCAGTGGTTCATGTTTCAAGAGCATAGTGTTAGTAAGTCAGAGATACCAGCAGATAGATCCAGGGATCCCCTCCAGCTCTGCCCACTTTCTGACTTCCAGCGTACACACCCACTCCACGCTTATCACCACAACACAGAACAAGTCTATCACAAAGCAAACACTCAGGGAAAGGGCATTTTGAGGAGACACAAGTGCCAAGAATATGATACGCAACAACTTCCCTGCATGTCCTAAGCAGTGAAAATAGCCACTCGTACAGCCCAATGAATTCTTTACAATCTAGAGGTAGATAAGAGGATACAGATGTGAGTGCCAGGATTTAATTTACTACAGGAAGTTTTCAAATGTTACTGTGGTGACTACAGTACAAAAAATCCTATTCAGAAGAAAAATGCTTTCCCTCACATTGTTCACATCCATTATGTTTTCTTTGTTCTACTCTTGAGCAGATGTTGGTGCTGGAGGTTCATAATCAGGTTCAGCATTTTAACTGAAATCTTTTATATGCTTCAGCACAGACATCTGAAACCAGAAGCCTCTCTAAAGCACTCTGCAAAAGTCTTGTCTGATTTTTAAATGGAAAAATGAATACTTGGACTAGCACATCAGACTTCTGTTAAAAGCACAGTGTTCTCACAATCAGTTATTCAGCATTTTTCCAATATTTTCATGAATCCTTAAATAACATCTTTAGGCTCAAAGATATTTTCTAGCTTCCCATGTTCAGAAAACTTTTGAGGCAAATAATATTATCATCTAATATTAAAACATGGTGTGGGGCAGTATGCTTACAATTGTTCATTGAATGTCCTGTCTAAAAACTGGGCATTTAATTGCCCAGTAATTCCTCTCTTAATATCATAAGGAAGTTGGTTTAAGAGAGGTTAAACAGCTCAATCACACCAAATTCATCACACACTTGTTTTAATTTTGGAACAATTTTTTCTTTTTTAACGTGTGCTGGAACACAGTTTGCACATGACACAGGGTTAAAGGAAAAAGCAAAGGCTGTAATGTGTTTGTAAGTGCTTCCCTTGCCCCACTGGGTGTCATAGAGAGGCTCAGAACTAGAGCACTCAGTTGCTGAGCAGAGGAAGGAGAGCCACGTAGCTTCTCAGTATGGCCCACACACTGGGCTGCTCCAGCTAGCAAGGCCTCTTCTGGTTCTCGACTTTATGCGGCAATAATCCAGAGTGGGTTCCTCTCCTCGCCATTTCTGACAGGTGCCAGGAGGCATCCTACCACTGAGCATCAGATGGAAACTCCAGTTAGGGTACAAGAAAAGACTGTGTAAGAGCAGGACCCAGGGCTGACCAGAGAAGCCCTAAACACAGGGTGAAGCTCAAGGGCAACCTGCATGCAACCTCTCCCTCTTCATTTACTTGAAGCCCAACTCCAAAATAGGAGGATGAAGGCTACCAGTAAAACATTCCCAGTCTGTGCCTCCACACACGCAACTGCCTTTAGAGCAAAGTGCGCTTTACAACAAGGAAGGTTCAAAACCCAAACCCTTCCATTTCCACCCCCAACACCAGTCCTGCAGAGTCAAGTAGACGCAAGCTCTTGCTGGGTTACTGAATGAAGTAGGAGTTTAGGTTCTAGGTTAGAAACTAGCTACTGTCAATCCATGACTTCTGTAGCTGCAGAAAGGATGGGTTGCGTCCTTTCTTGGGGAACATCAACATGGGACAACCTTAAATGGATGCTGAAATTAGTTTTTGCTGTTTTTCGCACCAAAAAGTGGCAAGTTTCTCTTTTGTTTTTAAACAAAAAACACTAAGGTTCTGTTGTTTAAAAAAAATAAAATTTAAAATATTTAAAGAACCAACACACCTAAAGAAGTTACTTTTAAAAGCCTTTGCTTATTCCCAATGTAAGAAAAAACTTGGGAATAGAAAAAACAGAATGGGAGTAAAGACTTCCAGAAGTAATTTTTTTGTTTTGTTGTGTTTTTAAGGTGAGACTTTAATAAGTAAAATAGTAAGGACAAAGCTATATTTTTTAGAAGAATAATTCCCAAATATCAGTCTACAGTCAAGACTGCTTTCTGACTGTGCAGGCACAACCTGAGGCTCTTAGGATTCATATGCAGTCAGTGCAAGCTGTTTTTCAGAAGAGCCAGAAGCATCATTTTGCTAATACAAAAATGTCCATATTTCATGTTTATCAGTTGCTTTCTTCATTTCCTTGTCATATGAGCAGAATGCTTGCTGTTTTCCTCAAAATGCATGTTAATAGATACCAGTTATTACTTGCATTATTTCTATTTTTTGTCCTCTACTGCAAGAGAAACAGGATTGTGGCAGAGTCAAAGTTTATTTGCAGTTTGGATGAGGGCAGAAGAAACAGTCATCTTTTAAATAACTTGGTGCCAAATAAGCACATAGAAGTGGTGAACAACATCTTTCAAGGTAATGTGATAACAGCCTTGCCACAGAGGTGAGAAGCTGTGGAGAGAAAGGAACAGTGAGGAGCAGAAAAACACTCTTATGAAAGATCAGTGTTTTTTCTTAATGTATTTAGAGTTAAAAGCAAAAACAAAACAAGAATATACATTTTGGGAAGTGATCCCTAGGTATCACCCATTTAGCCAATTAACTCCAAACATTCATCCTTTGACCCATCTGACAAGAAGTGAGTGCAAGTTCTCTAACAACCACATCTGTGTCTGTAGTGACAAACCTGTACCCAAAACCCGAAGGAGTTAAATGGCAGACTGTCTTTCAAGCACCATGGTTTCCTCTAAGGCACAAGAAATCCATCTGTAACCCTCAAAACAGTAGCCAAGCCCACAAGAAAGGGTGAAAGTTTGAACCTTAAGTCTAGTCTGTCTCCAAGACCAACCTGAAGCCTTGTTCAGGTCAGATACAGCCAAAAAGCTTCTCATCTTTGCACACATAGAAGAGGAGTTGCGAGATGAGACATTTCTTCTGGCTTCTTTTGTAGACTCACATAGGATCCTCCTGAGGTCTTCCAGCATCAGATGCTCCAACTTCCAAGTAAGCTCACAACTTTGAAAACAGTCCTAGCTCACAACACTGACCTTATTCTTATAGATAGGCTCAGTCTCTAAGTGGTAAATTATTCATTCTATGTGCTGTCAATCTAGGCTCTGGCAAAGCATATACTATTTAATGCTCAGAGCAAAATAAATCTGAAAGCTTAGTCTGTGGCAAGTGGCAGAACTTAATCTTAAAGTTTGCCAACTGTTTAACTTAACTCTCCCATCCCACTTTTTTAATAATGAAAAGTTATTTCCTATGACAGCATGCTACTTCCACAAGAAAGCAGTCCAAGAGTCTTTCAGGCAGGCTCTGTTTAGTCTACATAACATTTTGAAGCCAATATCTGCTAATATCTGTTTTCTAATAATGCCTAGGCAGCAAAGGACTATCCAAACCAGAAAAATGCACACTAGCTGTGTTGCCGTAGTCTTTTTAACAATTTATATCCATTCTTAATATTTAAACACCTGACTAGCATTATCTGTTGACATAAACACCCTTCCAGCTCTAAAAGGCTGAGCTATTACCCATAATTTCATCATGGTTATACATGCACTGGGATTTTATTTACAGAATTCAGACTTTCCATGAACAACTTCAATCTTTAGCCCCGGAAGGTATTACGCATCTCCAATGTTCTGGCCAAACAATGAACAGAAGCCTATATCTGCAGGGACTGAATCAGTTCCTGATCAGTTCCTTGATAAGCACAAGTCAGTTCTGTGCTCTGTTGCCTTAGACTGATTAACACAAATTCAATTTCATGCTAATCATGAAAGCACTTGTGACATGTAGTAGGAACATGTCTACCATGCCCTGAGCAGAATTTTTTCAGAAACTAGGGCAAAGCTATTTGTTGCAAGACTCATCTCCTCCTCTAAATGTCTCATTCTCCTCCCTACTACTGTGCTCAGACGGGTTATTCCAAACTACCTAAAGCCAGAGGAGAGAAAATCTCCCACCATAACTAACACCTAACCGAAGAGGAACAGATCACCAATAAGAGCCCATCACTCTCCCTCACTTAGACGTCAATGGGCTGAAAGCCTGAAACTGTAACTTGCAAGCCAAGGTACAGAATTTGTCCTTCTTGGTGAGGAGCACAGTAGTCAAGCACTAGAAAATCCATATCATCTGCCTTAGAACAGTTCAAACTCCTTCCAAACTAATTTTGACCGTGGTAGATATCTAGCTTTATATCAAAGAGACACATCAGCTGAGTATATCTTTGCAACACACATTGCTGTTCCAAGTAGGTATCTTCTCTACATAGAGCGTGGGGGGCAGCACAAAACACATGGGGAAGAGGAGGAAATCTGAAGTTTTAAAGGTTTTCCAAAACATTTTTGGGCAGGGCTGAAGCCAAGTATCAAGCAGGCCAGATGCAAATGCTGCAAGCCTTTCTTCCCACAGGCACTGTGCTCACAGCTGTCACCTTTCAAAGGCAGCACAGCATCCTCCCAGGCGGCTTTAACACAGGAGCCAGAGCAAGTTGGTAGGTAGTAGTTCGGAGGTGGTGGGCAAATATCCTTATCCTCCATCTCAGCTTCTTATTGCAACTGGTCTCCCGTATGGGTGGCACTCAAAGCTTGGCCTTTTAGTGTGCCAGCCTCAGCCAATAAAAAGCCTAAAACATCTCTGTAGCTTTCCGCCAATTAGTTTCAACTAGAGCTGCTTTTAAATTATGATGCTTAAGAATTAATCCTATGGCTCCTTCCAAGGGGGAAAAAAAAAAAACAAAAAAAAATCAACTTATTTTGGATGCGCAAAAGCATTCAAAATTAAGAATGTGATTCACTTAGCATTATAATAAACAAAGAGACTGGCTTCAAAGACAGCGGGTAAGAGGAAAGCATTCCCAACAGGTCCCAATAGTTGCTTTGTGCCATGCCACCAGTCATTTTATTAAAGGCCTAAGCACTATGGTAGCATTTAAAATCCTGTGTGTCCAACTGTGACAAGCACCAACTCATGTCCTCCTTTTGCCTCATGTAGCCAGATTAGTCAAGAATGTTTCTTTGGCAATTTATTCAAAATAAACAAAAAAGAAAACGCACAAAATTAATCAGATAAATTATTCAGATTGTTATTTGCCTATTTGGGCTGCTCACACCGCAGAGAGAAAATTGTGTTCCCAAAAAACACTGCATACTGCTGCCTGCAAAGCAGCTCTGGCAGATCTTTGGGACACTGCTATTCAACCACCTCCACACAGCTCCTGCCACCCAGGGAAAGGCCAGGGCAAGACAGAAATGGTGGTTTCCTTTCCAGCATCAGAATGGGCAGGAAAAAAAAATACATATATTTATCTTAAAGGTCGGTTCAGTCATTGAAGAGTTGCTTAGCAACATTTCCTAGCAACCCCACTGTGGAAAGCCACAGCCAGTGCTCCGCTACAAGTCAATTAGCTCCAGTAATTTGCATGGGAAGATCCCCTATCCTTTCCAATCAGGAACAACAATTCTTTCAGCTTTTTTTTTTTTTAAACTACAAACAGAATAAATTTCCTTCCATTAATATTTTTTGCTCTGCCTTCCTTTGCTCCTCCTCCCCCCAGGGTTGCAAAACTTGACATCAGCAGCAAACGAGCACTGGCAGTTAGAAGCGGCACCTAAAAATATATAACGCATTCCATTCATCTTGGTTTCCAAATCAATGATCGGTTTCTTCTTGTCTACAAAAGAAAACCAAGAGGCACAGCTGGCTCTGCAGAAGCAGAGATGCTTTCAAAGGAAGAGTCTTTCAGCAGGCTCCAATTCAAGCATTAGGAGTTACATTCTCCTTACGTAAGCTCCTTTTGCATAGCTGTAGCTGAATAAGTTATCATTTGACCTGAAGCAAAGAAAACACAATCAGGAAGTGTGGCGCTGTACCAGTAATCCATTACACCTTTCTGTTCCATAGACTCTACTCATAACTACCACAATAGAAGAAATAAACAGCAAAAGATAAAAACAGCTTAAAAAATTTTTAAAAAGTGTTTGGTAATTCCATAGCACATAATGCAATATATTCTGAAATGAGATTTGAAAACCAAAAGTCAAATCCTTGAGCCCGCAAAGATCATGTATTTCAAGTTTGTCATACTTGAATCTGTCAGTCTCAGCTTTGAAAGTATATGAAGAGAAATGGGGAAACGAAAGTGATCCTGAGTGGGCAGGTGATTAAGGGTTAAATAAAAATCACCAATAATAGGAGGAAAACATCTCCAAATTTTTACCTTATATCATTGAACACATTTCCACACTGATGCAACCCATAGTCTAGCCACATTAACCTGCAGATGAACTAAGAATTGGACAAGTCCCTTCAAAAACTCTTAGCTGGAGACACATTTTCCCAGTGCCTGTCCCCAGAAGGGAACAGGGCTGCTGATTTTCCATGGCCTTGGCTGCACTTAAAGCTGATTCTTTCATTACTGAAGCACAAGTGGATGCATGTACTGTACTGACACTGCTCAAAATCCTCTCTGAGGAAAACAAAGAGCCAAGGGTCAAGGCCCACACATGCCATGAAGACTCCTTATGTCACTGATATTTCTCAAAGTTGCAAGTACTGGAATATTGTGAAGAGGCAGGAAGGTTGCCTCATCCATGCCCCTGCCTTAGATATGGTCAGCTCTGACCCACACCATTCCCAGAAGATGTTTGCCCCTTCTGACCTTAAACTACTCGCAAAGAAAATTCCACTGCCCTTAAAAACAAGTTATGTCAGTATCTCTAACTATACCTTTACCTGTTTTGAAAGCCATAGTCTTCCTGGCTGCTATTTAAATGTATAACACCTCACCTACAAACTGTATATTGTTACCTCTGCAAAGCGATGCCAGTTCTGAAATCCTTTGTCTCCCCTTAAGTCTCTCTCTCCCTCTACCTCAAAAAAAATTTTAAAAAGCCAAAACATTTAAAACCTTTTCAACAGGATCCACGTGGCTCCCAGGACAGAGTGGACAGAGTTCCTTTGCTCCTTCACACCAGGAAATTTTGAGTATTATTGCAAAAAATTGCATCTGTCTTTCCCTTAAGCAGCAGGATAGACAGCTGCTCAAAACAGTTTTATGGCCATTCCCCTGCAAAAGATGCTGCAATAATCAAAGTTTTAGGGAAGGTATGGCTGCTCTGCAATGGCTAGCACAGCTGGGAGAGCTTGCAGGCCCAGAACTGAAAAACAACACAGCAGTTCTACCTGAATCAGCTTTGTAGACATTGCTATGAGAAAGCTTATTAGTCTGTCAGACTTATGTGATGAGTTGGCAGCCCTTGGACCAACTACAGCTTCCTCATTTCATAAAGCCCAGAGCAAAATTATTCACTAGCAACATAAGGGGGGGAAAATACAACAGTGTGTTTTAGTGCATTGCTTGTCAAGGTTATTTGAAAGCTCTATATAGTCTTTAGCAGAGAAAAGGCTCCCCATACTTTCCCAAGAGCAACACATTCAGTAATAAGGCAGTATAATCCCACAGTAGACCTTCCTCCACGACATTCTCATTTCGCCTCTCTGATTTATGTGACAGTATAATGGTGAACCACAGCAACCAGAGCTCTAAGATAAATCTGCTCACACCTTTCCTTCCAAGCACACAATGAAATACCAAGTGGCTGTTGACTCTCCAGAGCCAACTTTGGAGAACACAAAACAAAACAGGCTACACGCATTAAAGAGCGGAAACAAATGCCACAGATGGAAATAGAAGGAGCTTAAAACATCTTGCCATTCTCAGGTGAACATGCAGAAATGGAAGTGGCAAACAGAGGGGCTCTTATCTTCTCAGGCCTTGCTAGGAAGTGGTGGCCTCTCATCAACACAGCTTGGCCATGGGTCATGTTCCCTGTCTCCTGCACCTTCCTAGTAACAAGCAACACTCACGAGACATAGATGCTGCTTTTGAAAGAAAGTTATGTAGTTAAGCAGCCAGAAGTTACTCTGTTATTGTCATGATTTAAGATTATGTAAATTCTGTGTTAAGACCACAGGGAGCCATTTACAGCCTTTTACATAAACTGCCATACTGAAACTGTGTTTGCTCATCTCTCAAAAGGCCAGAGAAGGCTTTTACAAAATAAATGAAAAGGTAAGATTTGAAAGACAATTTCAGAATTCAAATAAGAAAGCAGTGATTATCCCTTCAGCCCTTCATGACAGACAGAAGGGTTTTGTTAGAAAGATGGACCAGAACCAGCCCAGTTCAAATATCAGGAAAATAGAAAACAAAACCAAAACAATTACTCAGTTTAACACATTGTCATGATGAAAGCCTAGGGATCCTAAACACTTTCTCTCCCAGGAGAAGGAGGCAAGGGAGTAGATCACTGGAGAGCTCTAATTAACCTTGCCAAAATTCAAAGCACTAGAAAAGTATATACTACAGAGTAATATATTGGTTGGCTTAAAAAAATACAAAAACAAACCCACAAAACCCACATAGAGGAATTTGGGATGCAGACTGCAGTGTCTGTGTGATTCAGATGTGCTCAGCTGTCATTGCTCCTCTTCCCATGTTGCAGCCAAATTGGCTGGTACGTAATGATGCTGCAGCAGTACCCGGGAATTCAGCTGAATTGTAGGATATACATCTGACATGTATAATCCGGAATCAGAAGGCTCAACAGGAAACATGCCTAGCCAGAGGCACAACACAAGCCCCAATACCACACCCTGACACCAGCAGAGAAAAGAGTCTATCATAAAATACAAGCTTGAAGAGCCACCTCTCAGAGGAAAAACTATTGTGAGGAATATTTGGGGGCAATTATAAGATCAGCTAAGACTACACAAAGAAATCTGACTGTTTCAGGTCAAACCCACCAAGTTTTTCTTATAATGCCTTTTATAAGTACCAGCTCCATTCCTGTTCTGAATTCTCTTCTTGTCAAAAAACTCAAACACCTAAGCAGAATACCAATAGTTTGCAACTGAAATGAAGCCACAGCTCAGCAGAAGCCATAAAGAAATTCCTTCTTTAGAAGTCAGAGGGCAGAAATGGTATTCAAGCTACAAAAGGTCAAAAAGCAGGTAACTTGCAGAAAAGAATTGTGCAGAATACATTGCAGAAAATAGCACTAGTGCACCGGTCATTGCCTAAACCTTTACTCATTAGAAAAACTTAGTATCACCACCCTACAGTCAAGGGCAAGGAGGTGGGGAGGGCAGAAGGAAAAAAACTCACTTTTTAATTAACAAGGACTGTTTAAAGCCAAGTCTTATCTACTAGATTTGCAATCTGACTTCCTACAACTATAGGGAACAGGGAAATATATTTATCTGCACCTTCTAGAGATCAGGAAACTAAGTTTCCAAAAATATTGTTTTGTTGAAGGACTGCCCACATGACAAGTCCTTTCTTGCCAGAGGAACCAAAGTACTTCACAGAAAACAGGGTTTTTCTGCAGAAACTACATACAGAAATATGCAAAATACAGCTGCAAAAGGAAGTTATTTTCTTCAGCAGACAGCCTCTTGTGAAAATGTCTGCTGCTCAATAAGCAAACTCCTGCTCTTCTCAGGAGATAAGAGAATTTAGCATAGAAAAGGAAAATCTGTAGGCACCTGCCTTGACTCCTCAGCAGCACACACGCAGCAAGTTCAGCTGTAATTGTCCTAGCTGGCCAACCACCCAAGGCTTTTATTTATGAGCAAACTGACCCATTCTCTCTCACTTTCCCTGGCCATTCTTTGTTAAGCATTAAAAGGGCAGCCTGTGGAGACCTCCGTGTTTGCAGGGGAACACCACCTCCAGCTTCTCTGAGAGGAGATTCTTCAGGCAGCCAGACTTCACACAAACCTACACTGCCCATCAAGCAAACAGCTACGGGAGATAGTGTTTGGATTCCCAGACCACCAACATACAACAGCTTGTGACTCTTGCAGCAAGCTGGAGGAGCAAGAGGCAGCTTAGCCGCCACTCCCCATTCTGCTGGGGAGGCAAAGCAGGCTGATGTGTTCTGCTCTTCAGATTCAGCACCCAACAACTCATACCCTTTTCCTAGGAGGAAAGGAGAACAACAACAGTTACTGCTCAAAAGGTTTTTCCTTACTTATTCCAGCCTTGTTACCTGTCAGGGTTCAGACTGTTTTGGCAGGAATTCCTCCAGAAATGGCTAATGAGCCAAAAGGCTAAGGAAAGTTGTAGTCCCCCCTGAAATTTTGCAATATTAAAATCCAAAACCATCCATGGTGATACAACTCGGTTGTATCTGTGGTACAGATCTAAGGTATTTGGCAAGCCTGTAGGAGCAGGCACAGCTCCCAGACATGAAACACGTTGGGTAGTGATACAGGAGCACATACACAGCTCCTCCAAAAGTCTTGTTGCTTGAAGAGGCACAGACAAATCAGACTCCCAAGTGGAAGAAATCAAGGTGTTCAACTGCACCTACACCAGAAGCATTCACGTGCCTCAAAGCACAGAGGCTGGGAGGGGATATAAAAACCTGAATTCTCATGTGCAGCTTTTTAGTACTAAACACTAGGTTTATGTGACCATATGTGCTCACAGATGTGAGCTTTACTACTCTACATTGGTTCACATGGTGTGGTGGGGAAAGGAACGTGTTCCTCCGTTCGAGACCTGCATCCACCAATATCTCCTTCCTTGGTGGAAAGCTTAGTAACAGTTCTTGAAGATACACATACAGCTCTTTGCAGCCTGCCTAGAGCCTTGCTACCACTCGACTTGCAGGCTCAGTCTGTACCACCCCTTCCTAGGGAAGGGAGGATTGCTCAGCCAGAAGTTTCAGCAGCAGTGTAGGTGGCTGCAGGGAATGATTTTGCTAACTGTGTTTTGTGAAACTCTTTGCAGGCAGGGGCTTACACAGATACATACCTAAAAGCAAGGCAAGAAAAATAGCATGGAGGACTGGGATGACCAGTCTTGAGCAATACAAATAAAAGCAGAAGCAGGAACATGGCTCTATGCCAGATGAATATTCATCAGAAATTATTTTGATCTGTCCCATTTGAATGTGGTAAATATGCTGGAGGTAACTGCACACCCCTAGGTACTGCCACAGGAGGCTCGTGTTGCAATTCAACCCTGTAACTTCAGAAGGTCCCAGGGTCCTTACCGCAGCACTTACCATTGTGCAGTTGCTTTGCAATCCATAGGCAAAGACAACAGGATCATAGGTGAGTGCAACAAAGTTCTTCCCTAAATTATCTCCATGGAATTGCTCAAGAGTGGATTTAAAACAAAACACAGGTCAAGAAGCCGAGGAGTTATGCATCTGAAGGGATGAATCCCCACAGGCTACAAGAGTGGGAAATGTTGTGATTACTGCAAATTGGTCTTATGAACCAGCTACCAGTGAAGGCACCCAACTCCCTACCATACACAAACTACAGGTATGATATGAACATCTTTGTGCCACACCTGTCAAAGTACAAAAGCAGAAATCTGCATCTTTTCAACACACTGCATTAAAACTGCAGGTTATAGCTGGAAAAAGCAGGTTTGCTGGCTCCTCCTGAGTTGCCTTAAGCCCAAAGACAAGTTTTCTGAAGGTTACTCTCTACAGTGAAACAAAGCTACTTTAGAGCCTAGGTACATATTATGTGGTTTGACATGGTAATTAATCTTTCTGCTTAAGCTTATAAAATGAAATCCTTTGTTACGTGTCCAGAAGTGGAAGCTTTCTCAATTGAAGCTTCTGGGCAGTTGCCTGAAGAAACAAATTTCCAGGTGGAATGAAATAGAAAGACATTTCTTTGGTATGGGCAGCCCAAAAGATGAAATGTGCTCTTAGAAATTCAGGTCTTGGCTGCAGGTGCTTCAGGAACATTCCTTGGAAGAGACCATTTCAATCTGGCTACCAGATCCCTGTTTCTAGATAGGAAAACATCCCTAAGGATTAGAGAGCTATCCCAGTTTAGAGCCGGAGGACATTAAAGAGATGCATTGGTTCGTGTAACATGCCAGAGAACAGATGCCAACAATTTGGGCAAAACTCTTCTCTACCTTCTATATCTATATAGAGCAGACCTTGATTTGCATAGTTTAGATTTTGTTTTTTAAAGAATTCAGAAGTGGTAGAATACATCCAGAGTTTGGAAGTACTACTGAAACGTGACATCAGCCATGAGAAGCTTTTGAAAAGCAGGATGAAATGTGCACAGCCCAGGAGTCTCAAATGCACACAAACAATGCAGGATGGAAAAATACACACCTCAAAGCAGTCAAGATAGCTATCAAAACAACTGCAAGCTTTCTAAAGCACATCACTTTCTCCGCGACAGGTTATCATTAAACTACTCATTTTTTAAAAAATTGGAAAAAAATAATTAGAGTCTTGCCTACTGAATAAAGACAAGGGATTTTATATCAAAGTGACTGAGAGGTGCTGTTGTGAGGAAAGGCCAACTTCATGCTAAGCAACATATTTTGAGTGAAACCTTCACTTGCAAGAAAGCAATCCATACTACTCTTGAAGCAGCTTTGCAGGCCAACAGCTTTGCACATCAAACAATCTGCTGCAGGCAATGAATGCAAGTAACCAGCTGCAGATGTTTAGGATTTTAGATTTTGCTTGCCCTCATGTTTGTTAACTGATAAGATTTGTATGCAAATTAATATTCAGCCTTAAAAAAAATAAAGGTGAACTACTGTAATCTCACCCCTGGAACTATTTCCAAGCTTAAGGACAACAGGAAAGAACTGTATAGAATAATGTTATTAAGTAAGATTAATGGCTAAGAAACACAGTAGAGGAAAGCAATTTATAAATTATGTAGTTGACAAGTAGTCACTCATGCTGTGAACTCCAGGGGTCTAATACCTCAGCTGAGACAAATGAATTAACACTCAAACCTTCAACAGCATCAAGGCTAGTGCTAAAGAACAAGGCCTAGCATCAGAAGAACTACTTAAGATTGGAGTATTTAACCCAAATGCAAGTTAGTCAATCAACTTGAGGGACTAATATGCTTCTGAAAAAGGAGTATGGGACAGGCTCAGGCCACACACCTCTATGACACACCAGAGAAGAGACCAAAACACTCAATCCAGTATGCTTCCTTCCACCAAGGAGAAATAGCCCCAAAGAGCTGCTACCTCTTACCAGAACTGGGGGAGTCCCATACTGCCACGTGGCCCTTGATCACCCTTCTGGCCCCAGGGACTCCGTGATTGCCACCAGCTCCCTAAACAACCCAAGCCCCTGTGAAAACCATCATCTGTGTTTTATAATGAGACTGAACCTCATAATCAAGGCCTATGTGTCTGAAATCATGATGAAAATACCAGGCTAATTCTGTACATGGCATCTTCTGCTGATAGGGAACATGACTTTAGAACAAGACAAATCAGCTTGACTGACTGTCTCACATGAAAATAATATCTGGCACATTTCTTCCACAATTTTTGCAATGTTATGGTAAAGCTTCTACCATCAAACTACAAGAAATATACCCCAAATCCCTCTTTGGCAGTACATACAAGTTCTTCCTCTAAGAGAGTGCCTCTAGGATTCTTGCAAAGTGAGTTTTCTAATTTCAGTTGGGGTTGGTTGAGTTAAATTGATTTTTTAAATGTGTTTATCCTCTACAGGGACTTGTCTTAAATGCTGATTTGTTAAAACCATGCCCATCCAATACTGATTACTGAAATGCATGGAAAGCTGCCAAAAGAAGCTATACCTTCTGGACTAAACAAGGGATTTATTACCGGGTAACCACAGCACAGGGTAAAAATCCATCACAAACTTATTGATTTAAACTGATTGTAAGTAATCACACACAATTTATATTAAGTGAAACATACTGCCATCTAATTTAGATTAAGTGAATTGAACACTGCTACTCTGAATTCTGTTTAAAAGTAAACTCTAATTGATAGCCAAAAAGGAGCTGAAGCTTTCAAAGACCATGAATAAAATATTCAGTTATCTCCATTTATTAAGTATTGATAGGTCATTTCAACCTATTTAAAAATAGTTAGACAGTAATCATAGTATATTTCAGTAGAGATTTATACATAAGCCTGAGGACAAGTGAAATAGGATTGGACAAGTGCAGTGCCCACAGCAGTCTCAGTGACTTCCATTTGCACTTAATATAGAAGCTTCAACTGTCACCTACTTTCCACCTAAAATGTGATGAAATAAAGCCATGCATTTCACCAAAACATGCTTCTCATCTCCAGAGGAAGCATCTCAGGAAGAAAACCTCATGCTGGAGCAAAAGTTTTCACCACTATTTCAGATTCAGGGTATTCTAGTGGTCACTCTCCTTTCATATGAAAAATAACCAGAGTGCAGTTATCCTGGGCAGTATTACCCAGACCCGTAGCCAATTTAACTACTAAACAAACATTTGAAGTTACTTGCTGCTCTTTAAAACATCAAGATATAACCAGTACCAGAAATAAAAAATATCTTTTGACAATCTCACTTAGAAATTAATATTTAAAGCACTAGAATATGCATATATTTAAACTTTCCATGGCTGGCTGTGTTCAAGCAGTTCCTCATTAGCTGCTCACTTGCTAGAACAAGTATTTCAAGTTGTCAATAGCATTAAAAGCATAGGTAAGGCACTCAGCATTCTGATGATGGGATATGGAAGGTGGAACTTTGCTTATTTTTAAAGCAACCTTCTAATATACATCACACTCGACTTGGATCTCCATCCCGCTGCAAGCTGCATGCAAGGGACACAGTTGCCTGTAACTAGCCTCATTACAACTCAATTAAATCCATTTGCAGAGTGTGCTGCTAGACGGGGCCCGAAGGAATTTATGCTCCTGGAGCTTATTAAATTGCTGGATAATTTCAACAGGCAACAGCACTGCATCCAAATCATCATTTACTCCATTTGCCTGGTTAGTACAGACCACTTGTTGGCTGTTATTTTTCCACAAGCACTTTCCCTATGTTTATCCTAATCTCAATTTGAAAAATTGTAAAATGCAGTTTTAAGTTAGTTTTAACTTAGTTGCACAGTATACCGCTGTACTTACTAGCATATATTAGAAACCATATGTAGAAGACTCATCCTTACTTAGCTAGCAGTAGTTTCTGGGATATTTTCCTCCTCTTAGATTTAAGCATTTTAAACCTGCAACCCAACTGAAGCCACAAGACACTTCATTACATTGGGATCACAGTCCATGGTAATTACCTCCCAGGACTTGAAAACTTTACACACTTTTACAGGTAAGAGATGCAAAAAACCTGCTGCACATGGCACTGCAGCTCTTCCAGTTGGATTGAAAAGAATTCATGAATTTTCCGAAGTTAGTACTTTGTAACTCAAGCATCTTTTAAGCATCTCAAAAGGGTCTCCACTTTGCTGCTGCTCCAACATCCAGCAATGCTTCACTCCCATGGATCAATGCTAAGTTAGACCAGGAGATGCCTTCGCCCCTCAGGTGCTTTCCAAGGAAGACTAAAAATGCATGAGCAGCTGCTGCAAGAAACAAAACCTTTGCAAGCTCCAGGTTTCAAGCAAACCCAGGCAAAACTAAGCAATGCTGCTTCAGAGGCATGTCCCTCTTTGATAACATGACAGTTACCATGAGTGTCCACCGCTCAAACTCTTCCCTGGTTTCTCTTCCCAGATAGGTGCACAGCCAGAGCAAGGTGTAGAGCCGGTTTGATACTTTGCAAGGCAGAGTATTTACACAGCCTTATAAATTAGCTTACACTCACCTTTCCCAAGCTTGCAGGCAGTCCCAGGCTGGGAGGATGGTTGTTTACAGATGCTGAGCTAGCCACAGTTCAGAGCTGGGCCTCCCAGAGCTCCTGCTGTCAGCTCCTATACTGTTCATTAACTCAACATCTAGCACTGAGCAGGGGAAAGGAGTAATTAATTCTCTCCACTTATGGGAAAAAATACATTTGTATATTTAGTAATAAAAAAGTCTTCCATCAGAGGTAAATTGCCCCAAAGGATGAAAATTACTTTTGTTTGTTTTTTGGTCAAATAATAGCTAAGCTTGAGCAGATCCTAGCAGTTATTCCAGCTATATTTCTCTCCCCCCCCACCTCATTCTCAGCATTATTTTCCTCTGACCTCTGAAGAATATACATTAAAAGGCAACAGACAAACACAGCAAAATTGGAGAGAGAAAGACCGAGTACCAAACACCAAGCACAAACCCAGGCAAGGTTTTTGACGAGAGCATAGCAGGCAGCACAATTTCAAAGTCATCCCTTAGCATCCAGACCAGCTCATAGGGGAATTTCACCTGTGCACAAAGGTGTACAGACTGCAGCTGCAGCCTAACAGCCTGGACGTGTTTTCTCACACCTTAGTCCTCGAAGATGATGCTAAAGAGGGGGGAAATTTCATCTGTTTTTGCATCCATAGCAACAACTGCCCAAATATAACAAAAGTCAACTAGTCATATGTTCTCTTCTGCCATAGCCTAAGATGGAAAACAACACAAACCTTGGCTTTAATTAAAACGGCTGTTTTAGTAACAGTCATCCCCCCTTTGAGACTGCAGCACCTTGATACTTGGCTCATTAAAATAAGTGTTAACAATACAGTGTTATACCATGAGAAGATGTACCAATATGATGAATGCACATAAGGGACATCAAATAGTTTCAACATACTCAGAGTAGCCAGTTCTCATTTTCTTTCCTGTGGCAAAGGGAACAGCCTCAATAAAGCACAGGCTGCCCTGTGTACTTAGGAGCCCTCGCTCCAAACAGCTTAAGCAGCTGGCACCGCTCTCCTGCCCCATGCAAGATCATCCACGAGGCAGCAAAGCTTAAGTCAGGCAGCAAATGCAGCTGCCTCAAGTGCAGCATTTGCAATCAGCTGACATGAGAACCATTTTCCATCCTGCACCCCTCACTCCCCACTTCAGGCATTAGGGATAAGGGGCCAGATGACTAACCTCTTCTAGAAATCCAAAGCTTGCAGCTTTGTGAGTTTCCTTATATCGGCATTAGGTATCTATTAAAAAAGGTGGGAGCACCACACAACACCTCTGCTTCTAGGGGGTTGAGAACTCATGTAATATCACAACAGGAATTAGGTATCAAAGGTGAAGGAGCATTTAACAAAGCTGCATTGAAGCCAAAGAAAGTTTGAGGTTAAGGGCAAAATCCAGAAATCAAAATCATAATATCTATCCATATCTAGTGTAGTAGGTGCATGAATCCTATTTAATTAGTCAAATGGATGAAGTCAAATGGATGAGAGGGTGGTATTTGCAAGGCAGGAAGATTTCAGGAGACCAAAATTAGTCCAAAATTAAACATACCCAGAAGAATGGGGTGGTAAAATTAATGTCCCAGCTCAATGATACACTAATGCCTACACACAGCTTGGAAAACGCACTGGTGGAGCTTGCATCCCAGGCTCCCAGACCCAGAATAGATGAAGCTTTTGACAAGTGAGAACACCACAGTTTCAGAAGCACACAGGTGAAGCTCATCTGTAAAACACCCCTGCACTTGCACAAACTGCAAAGAAAGGAGGCCATCACCATTGCAGAAAAGTAGCTGCTTCAAGCAACTTGCACCATAGCCCACAAGTCCTCAGTGAATACTAGAGCAGTCAGATCCAGCAAGGAATTATGAAAATAACGAGGGAGGAAGAGGGGTCAGCCAGGCTAAGAACCATCAGCCAAATAGAAAGGAGTATTGCAGTTTTCAACATTTAAAGCAGAATCAAACTAGTATCGCATCAGTCCTCTCATATCCATTTATCAGACACCAAGAATCAGTGAACACTTACATGATGAACAAGAGGAGCAGGAAAGCAGCCCCCTAAAAATTAACACCAGCTACGCACTCCAATATTAGGAAAATTTCTCACCAAATGTTTAAGCTAAAGCAAATGAAAACTGACTAATGCACCACTACATTATAATATTCTCACACTGAACATTTTGGCTTTTAAGTTTCATAGGCAACTTGAAAGCAAGGCAGAAGCTAAAGGAAAGTGAGGAAGAACACGATCTCTTAAGAGGATTAGGAATTAAGTTAACTGCACTTTAGAGATAAAATAGCGGAGCACTTGTCTTTATTTTTAATAATAAACCATAAGGCATTGAGCAACACAGCACGATTAACTTCTTTCAACTTCTCAGCATTACTGCTGAGGCAGCAACATGGTAGTCTCACAGAAACATTAAGAATACAGGGCAATTATTATAGAATCATAGAATGCCCAAGGTTGGAAGGGACCTCAGAGGTCATCGAGTCCAACCCCCCTGCA
>JAVCKT010124572.1:0-20075 GCA_032273925.1 Rhynchotus rufescens
CCTGAATGAACATCCTGGGCTGAGCCGAGACCTCTGCGGGCCCTGCAGGGCTGCCTGTGTTTGGGGAATTGGGGGCTTAGCAGCTGCTTGTCCACCTCCCCGAGAGGAATGGAGGTCAGGGGGACCGGTCCCCACCTAGCCCTCCCGCGTGGAAGTGGAGCTTGTCCTTGGCTTTTGCCCCCCATGCCCACAGATGCATTTGCGTAATGCATTTAAAAAGCAAGAGTTGATATTGCTTCTCTCAGCTAATGCGATGGGAATGTCATAGATGCACAGAGAAACTTCTCGCTTTCTGCTAAAGCAAAAACCCAGCTCTGTTTCGATGCAAAAAACCGTGTAAGGGCTTCCCAGATGTGGGGAACCTGCAGCCTGGTTGTGCTGGAGCAGTGGTGGTCCTGGACCCTCTTCTCCAGGGCTGTTAGAGAGCACAAGGACAAGGGCAGACCAAGGGTTTTGTTGAGGTGCCCAAACATGACCAAGGGTCTCCCATGACCAAGGGTCTTCCAGCTGTGGGAGCTGGTGGGGGGCGCCGTGTAGGGCACCTGGCTGTCCTTGGGCTCCATGGCAGCCTTGGGGACACGACTGACAGCGTGGGAAGCTCAGGTGGCTCCAAGCTTGCCCTTAGCTGGTGGGACCTGTTGAAATCATAGGGAAATCGGTGCCAGGGCTTGCATGCTGGAGTGGTGCTCTAGGGTGCTCTAGGGCACCTGAGAGCTGCCTGCCGTTGCCATCTGGCACAGCTTGCCTGGGGCTGCTGCGTTTCCAGTCACTGCTTAGAGAGCCTAATCTTGAGTAAAATCTGTTTTTTTGGTGATAAATTGATAGCGACTTTATTTTGACATTTGAAAGCTTTCTGTGCATTAACAGGAACTGAGATTTATTTTTTTTTCACCAAGAACCTGTGAATTCCAGCTCTGAAGCAAAGTGACCTCTACGGTCACTTTCTCTTTGGGGTGTCTGGCAGAGCTAACTGAACTGGAAACAAGGCTTGGGCCTGGGTTGAGTTCCTGCCCTTCAGCTAGTCCGTCTGCATGGCAGCAGAGTTGAAGCAGGGAACCCATGGCACTCAAGTGTGTTTGCATCCTTTGGGAGCACTGGGAAGGTCACAAAGAGCTGCCAAGGAGCAAGGGCTTCCCGCCTGAGAGGGAGAACGGGAGAGCTGTGCTCCTCCAGGAACTTCTCCCCGTTGCCTGTTCTCCTCCGCCGTTGTGGTGGGCGATGGAGGACCTTGGTTGTGCCCGCAGAGCCACTGCAGTGCCTGCTCTTGGGTTGGGGGTGGCGATACAGGTGCATAAAACCCCATTCTTACTCTGTTTACAGGACGTACGTGGGGACAGCATCACCTCCAGGCACGTGGCCCTTGTGTAGTAGAGTAGATTGAACTGCAGCAGAGGAAGAATCTGCCTTTTGGACCATCCAAAGTGACGGCAGGAGAGCTGCCCATCTACGGGGTAAGAGTCCAGCAGGGCAGCTGCCTGGCTTGTGTTGAGCATTTTGTATAGTGCCGAGAGAGACTGCAAAAGTCCCTCTGAGCTGCTCATCCTGCTCCTTTTGCTTGCAAGGTCCACATTCTTTGCCCATAGCTATATTGATAAACTTCTTTTTTCTACTTGTTTTACACTTAAAATGTCCACTTTATATATTTTTTTAAGGCAGTCAAGTGCAGAAGGGAAATCAGACTAAGGCCTTCCTCAAAACGCCCTGATTGGGTTATAAGCTTAGTGTTCCTGTACTGCCTGTTAAACCACGTGTGAGGCTTGGGTAGGGACTGTACTACTGTTGCATACCCCGCCACACACCAAAAAAAGAGACTGCAGATGGACACGTGCAGTCCAGCCTCCTGTCTGCTCTTCAGCAATGTCCCACATGTTTGCAGGTAACCAAGGAAGAACATGGGCTGTGGAGTGAGCTTCACGTGTGCGTGTAACCAGCGGGACCCCAAACAGAGCAGTCTTCTCCCTCTTTTGGGCAGGCTTTTCTCATCTTTTGGCTGGGAGAACTGTTTCTCCCAAGAACGTGGTCATAAAACTTTGCTCATTAATGGACAGTGAGGGCTGGAGGGCTTCTGGTTTCAGGGTGGAGGTGAAAGGCAGACAGGTTTATTTATCAGTGGTATCCAGAGGTCTTTTTGTCCTGGCTGTCAGAAGCACAGGCAACCCCCTCATTTTAGCCTCGGTGTTAGCTGTGTTGCAACAGGGCTATACGTGTTCCTATGCTTCCCCCAGCCTCACGGGCAAATGACTCACATTGATGCCAGGTGGGTTTAATTGGGTGCTGGCTCCAGGTGATGTGAATTAAACCCTCTGATGCAACAACCTGTTTACTAAAGCCTGCTTCCCATAAGGGTCCTGGAGCTTTCCCTGCTGAGGGAGGGGAGGTGGGTGGTAGGATTGCTTTTCAGGATGGTGGTCAGGGGGAATTCTTCCCTCATGTATGTCCAGAAGCCTGGAAGATCCCATCTCTGCTTTTCTACTGGTGGGAAGAGACAGCCCCTGAAGCTGGTGTATGACAGATGGTTGTGGGGGCATGTGCCTGCTTAGGCTTCCTCCTGCTATTTACGTTTTATTGTGAAGTGGAGCACCCTAATCTTTCCCAAGGTAGGAAATCCTCCCGATGAGAGGGAGGAGAAAAATAAATCTTTGCTTCTTTGTGGAAGTGCTTAGAAAGGATCATGGCCAGCACGCTGGTCTCCACCACAAGAGGAGGCGGTACCTTAAAAGTAGCTGGTTGTTTTATTTTGTGGTTGACTTCCATTAAGAAAGGAAGGGTGCTTGAGAGCTCCAGGGACTTTCTGACCAGCTTAACAGGGTGTTTCTTGGGGGTTATTAACTGTAATGTGAAGCAGCAGAGGAATCTATGGGTTAAAACTAATGAGAGTGGGGTTTTTGTCTGGTGTTCAAAGAAGTTCCCCTCATTCAAGGAGGACAGATGAACCTTGTGTTTGTGATGAGGGAGGAAGAAGCCTGTCAGGCAGGTCTGGTGGCACCTACCTTGGCCTGGGCAGGCTGGTGGTACTCGTTGGTCCTGATGCTTGCTTTGAGGAGGCCTCTGCAAGGCAGCTCTGCGCACTGGTACCCCAGGCTGTCCTTTCTGGCTGGATTGTGTCTTGTTTTCTCCCCGCTTCCTTGCAGCATCAGAGGTTGATGGCTTCCTAGGGAAAAACAGCTCTAGCTGTTTCCTGCCCAAGTCTGCTTGAGTTTCCTCTGGGTAAAGCAGGTTTGTAGGAATGCTCTGAGCTCCTTTACAAGTCAAAGAGTCTGAAATCTAATGAGAGACATAACTATGCAAAGGCAAAATACTGTCAGCGAGTTCCTAGCGTTATCATTAACAAGGTCAGATTGTTGCCTGCTAACGAGCTGAGTTTACTTTGCTCATCTGCCACTCCCCAGGCAGAAGAGTGGGGCAAACAGCTTAGCAGTTTGTATTTAAATAGCTGTCCTTATCTTGAGGAGAGATGTCCTACTAAAGGACAAATTCCTGCTGCGATCCTTGCTCCTGGCTTTCCCTTCCCTCAATTCATTTCTAGTATGAGCTAAGATATTGCTGAGACTTTCTGCTACCATTTTTCTGCTAGGGCTTCTTTGTAGTTCAGCTCGGACCAGAACCTGAGAAAACTGATACTTGGGTAATATGCCCTTCTTCTGAAGGGTTTATTGGGCCTGAGATGATTCTCAGGTTGTGCCCCCTGTACCTTAGAGTTTGCCTCTCTAATCGCCAAGAACAGGGAAATATCACCTGCCCAAAGCACCCAGGAAAGATACTGGATATCACCAGTGCTTCCGTTTCCCACGCAAGATATTCATCGGGGACTATATTATAGTCTTTTGCATATATAAGCACCAGTGGAAAAATGCTCAAAAGACTGGTTCCTTGTGGAGCCAGCACTATGTGTTTAACATGTAAATCCATTCATGGGTAGTTGACTGATGTTTGGACATGCTCCTCTGATGCTCTATATTATATGTTATCTACCTATAGATGTTCTGATTCATCTATTTTGTGAAAGCTCATGGTGAGCAGAATGAGGCCGTAACTACTGAACAGACTAAAATGGCCTTAGCTGGTTTGGGGCAACGTGTTGGAGCCTGTTTCCAACTTGTCTTGCTTGGGGAAGGAAGGATATTTCTGGGGTTGTTTGTGGAACATCAAGTTGCCACTCTAGGTAGCAGCTGCTTGGGCAGCAGCTGCTTTCAGGCACTTCTTTGGACATGAATTGGTTTGTCCTTTCATCGTGCAGGTCCTAGTGACAAAAACCCATTGAACAGATGCACCTACCTCGAGCACTGTTGAACCCTCGTGGAGATGCTTGCTGAGGAGGTCTTGCAGATTTGCTTTCCTCCTCTGGGGTGAGAGTTGGTCTGCCATCCGTAATGGCTTCCTTCTTCTCGCTGTCCTCTGGTGGGTCAGTTCAGAGCCAAACAGACTGAAAACTGACCCTTGGTGTTGTAAGATGACTCTCTTCTGGTAGTTTAGCTCCTTGGCTCAGTGACACTGGTGTGGGCCCAGGAGAGGGGTAGTTGCATCCTGCTGACAGTGGAGTGGAGGAGCAAACCACAGCTTGGCAGGTTCAGATGGATGGGAAAGCTGCACCTGGCATCTCCTCAACTGTGCAGCGATGTTTGACACCCACTGGTGCTGCCATGTCCTCCCTGTAGGTACCAGATCTCCTGGTGCAACTAGAACCATGTCCTCCCTCGGGTGGATAAAGACATGCTGCTGTGAAGCCGCTTGTGCTTCTTGTGGCTGTTCGATGCAAGAAAGTCTTAAATCTTGCTCTGTGGCCCAGCCTCTATATGAGCAAACTGTCACTCACGCGCAATTCCTGCTTGCTCAAATATGGGATTTTAAAATCCATTTGTTACTTCTGTGTCACTAATTCAGCAATTAAGATAGGTATCCTGAAGTGCAAGTGCCTCTCTGAACGTGGTGTCATCAGGCAAGTGGCGTGGAAGTAGACTTGGAGCACGCATGTATCGTAGCCCTGGCAGGCCCTGCTATGTTGCACCTACATAAGATATAGCTCCATAGGGTCACCCATGAGTTGCCTCTTCTCTTGCCCGTCTCAAGCAATTCAAGGATCAGGTACTGTTGGAAATGTAAGGGCTGGACAGGAGCAGAGTTGTCGTAGTGAGGCTTATGCCTTGGGGCTTTAGGTAGTCTCTTCATTTAAAAAGCAGCTTGCCCTTGGCAGCTCTATGCTCGTGTCCTGTTTCAGCTTGGCTGCCCGAGGTGGCAGCGGAGGGCACGTGGTTCCCAGGCACGCTGGGCACCTGGGCCTCGAGGATTCCCCGCTCCAGGGTGCTCTGCTGCTGGCTGAGAGCAGAGGGAGACCCTGGGTATCCTCCAGTCCCTGCTCGGAGCGCTGCCTTGCCCTGCCCTGGGTGCTGCTGAGAAGAGGCTGGCCATGTCTCTGATGCCTTCCTGTGGGTACTCATATATGTTGCTAGCCTTCCCCCTGAGCTTTCCCTTACCAAGGCTCTACAGTCCCAACTGTCTTGGCCTGTCCTCATAGAACAGATGCTCTTGTCCTTTGGCTGGACTCTTGCCAGTGAATTTGTGCCTTTTACATATTTGGGAGCCTGGCACTGGATGCAGCACCCCAAGTGTGGCCTCGTCAGGGCTCTGCAGAGGGGAAGGATCAGCTCCCTTGACCTGCTGACAACACTCTTGCTAATGCACCCAAGACACGACTGGCTTCCTTTGCCATAATGCCACGTTGCTGGCGTCTGCTCAACTTGTTGTCCCCAGGCCCTTCAGAGCTGCCTTCTGGCTGGTTGACTCCCAGCCTGTCCTGGTGCTTGGGGTTATTCCTCCCCAGGCCGAAGTCCAGTAGGACTTCACACTTGCCGTGGTTGAACTTCACAAAGTTCCTTCTCTGCCCATCTCCACAGCCTGTTGAGGACCCTGTGAATGGCCACATAGCTGTTCAAGTGTCTCTGTCTTTCTTCGGGGTCCCTGTTATGTTTGAGTTTAGTCAGGAGCTACTTGTTCACCCTTGCAAGCCTTCTGCTGCTGCTGTTTGACTTCCTGACCATTGGGATGGTCTGCTCTTGGGTTTAGAGGAAGTAATTCTTGACAGTCAACCAGTTCTTTTGGACCCCACTTTCTTCTAGGGTTGTATTCCATCAGATTTTTCCAGGCAGATCCCTGTGCATTCCAAAGTCTATTCTCCTGAAACAAAAGGTTGTGATCCTGGTTTTTGTTTTTTGTTTTTTTAATTTATTTATTGCTATGCTCAGGATCCTGAACTCCACCTGGGGGTCACTGCAGTTAAGGCTGCCCTTGACACTTGCATCTCTGACCAGCTTTTGCCTGTTTGTAAGTATGAGGTCCAGCAGGACATCTGTCCTCATCAGCTTCACTGCTGCCTCAGGAAGCTGTTGTCGATGCTCTCCAGGAGCCTTCTGGGCTGCTTGTGTCCTGTTGTGTCGTCCCTCCAGCACCTTGAGTTGAATGAAGACCCTCACAAAGCCCTGACCCTCACAGGGACAAGCCAGTTGTCCGGATAAAGGCCTCATCTGCTTCCCCATCGGGCAGCCTGTAACAGGCACCTGCCAGGACGTTACCCAGCTGGGCGGGCTTGCTAATGCCTGGCAGGCTCGTCACCCATCCCAAGGCGAAGCCCTGCGGTGCTCCTGCACCTAGCACAGCTCCCACCTGGTCCTTCTGAGCTGCCTTTCCTGAAGAGCCTGGATCCAGCTGCCCCGCCGCCTCTGCGGTGGGTGGTGAGAGGAAGCAGCATCCTGGGCAGCGGCTGCACCTGGGGCCTCTGCCCGAATCGGTTTTGCGTTTGGCACGTCTGAATTCACCGATTGCTCCGGGCTCCTTGCGTGTGGAAACAAGGGGCGCTCTGTGGAGCGAAGCCTCCTTCGGCGGTTATTTTGGCAAAGCTAAAAATACAGCCGGCGCGTGCGGGGTCGTCATGGCAACGCGGCCGGCGGGAGCGGGGCTGACACAGCCGAGCGGGAGAGCGGAGCTGCCGAGGCTCCCGAGTGCCCGGGAGGGGAGCAGCGCGCGGCGCGCGTTGGGGTGTGTCGGCTGCTGGCGCCGGGTTGAACCCGTTTCCCTGGCAAAGAGCCTCCCCAGTGGGTTATGGAGCCCGTGTGTGGGGCCGCCCGCCCGTGGCGGGGCCCACACGGGCTCTCGTGGAGCCGGCGCGTGCGGAGGCGCCCGGCACAAGGGCTGCCGCACGCAGGCGTCTTGCTGAAGGCCACATTCCCCCTGGCTCAACCCGGGGAAGTGTTTTGGGAATAAAGATCTCAGCAGGGTGGTTTTGGGCCTGTGGGATGAGCCTGCAGGATGCCTGCCGAAACCCACGTGCTGAGCCAAAGCTCCTTAAAATCCATGGTGATGTCTTCACCGCTGGGTTAGGCTTGCTCTGAGGAGGCATTCCAGTTAAGAGTTTCCATGGGAAACTGGAAGCTAAGGGTATGGATCATAGCTGTGCTCTGTGTGGCCGTCTGTGTACGGCTTTATCTGCAGTGGGAGGATTTAAGGCCTTGTCAAAAGAGAGATTTGGAAAGCGGGACAAAACGCAAGTGTTTTATCAAAGGAAGTGCCTACGTTCTTCCCTGGTAGTCATAACATCACGTTGGCATCTGTTTTTACACCAGCATGTTTGAATTGGTGAGGTCTCTCTGTAACAGAGATTCGCCTCCTGTTAAAGAGGAGCAAAAGGTCTATTTATCTCAGTAGCCCTGTGGCCTTGTGCTGGCAACTCTTCCTGGCCCTCTGGTTATTTATCACCTGCATCTTCCTCCTCTTCCTCTAAAACCGTGTCCTCAAGTGGGGCTCAGAGCGAAGCCACGTGATAAGGAAGCGCCTTTCTGAGGAGGGCGCTTTGAGAGCGGCTCTGGGTGGGACACACGGGTGGGACACATGGGTGGGACACACGTGGGAGATGTTTCTACTTGGGCCAAAGCGCTGCGCTTTGCGGGGGACTGAGCGCCGAGGAGAGCTGG
Organism: Rhynchotus rufescens; assembly: GCA_032273925.1. Taxonomy (NCBI): domain Eukaryota; kingdom Metazoa; phylum Chordata; class Aves; order Tinamiformes; family Tinamidae; genus Rhynchotus; species Rhynchotus rufescens. Next base: position 7,962 of record JAVCKT010124572.1, read on the forward strand.
ACGGATGCTCTCAAGTGCTAAAACTCTTCCTAGAGCAGAGGGGGAGATCTCTTCCTGGCAAAAATTTTAATTTGAATGCCTTTTTGTTATATTTCATAAAAAGAAGTGTTTGAGGGTCTCTTTCCACAGTTTCTGTGGTGGTTAGTGGATGTTTTCCCTTCCCTGGTGACCTCAATCCACAGCCCACAATGTCTTTATGGGGCTTGGGTGCAAATGTGCCTTGAGCTGGTGCTCTGCCTTCCCATGGGATTAACACTGGTGCTGCTGCATCCATATGAAATCCCCCGTTGAACCGGCACATCCCTGAGTGCAGGGGAGGCTTTAGCAGTGTTTCTGAAAGTGGCGTGGCCAGATGGGGAGTGCGTTTGAACCCCATGGAGCTTATGACGTGGGGGTGGCTTCTGCACTCCCCAAGGCCGGGGCCGCTTGGACACGGTCTGGATCTGTGCTGCCGCTGGAAGCCTGTGTGTGGGAAGGATGGATGCGCCCTGGAGGAAGGATCGGCTCCCCGACTGGTTTGCCTGGTCGTGGAGCTGATGTTTGGCTGGAGGAGGAGAGGCTGAGGTTCAAAAGCAGGTTACGAGAAGTGGATGTGAGCCAGAGGTCTCCATGGAGGAAGGAAACGGCGGCTGTGCAGCTGTGTGTAGAGGATGCTGCGCCCGCTGAAAAGGAGCAGCGGGGTCTCCGGAGACGCTTTAGGTGAAGCAAGAAACAATGAAGTCACGGGTTTGCTGGGCTCGGCAGGGCAGGAGGCGCTGTCAGCGGCGCCGGCGTGGAAGGGAGGCCGGGGCAGGGGGGACCGGGCGCGAGCAGCCCCCGCTGTCCCGTGCGCAGGGCAGCTGCCCCTTCCCTGGGCCGGGCTGGGAGCAAATGCGCCAGCTTTAACCCAGCCGCTGCCGGCGCCTTCCTCCCCCAGAACCGGTCTTTCCCCTTCCCTGGGCGTGAGCCGAAACCTCGGCCGGCTCCGAGGTGTCCCGGTTCAGCGCTGCTCGCAGCTAAGTTCGGAGCATCGGCAGGGCGGGATTTCGGAGGGATGTGGTGCTGCTGGCGCCGGCCCCATGGGGAGGCAGGGGTGACCATGGGGGCCCGGGATGCCCCCCAAGCGCGCAGGCCTGCGCTGCTGAGGCTCCTGGGCTCGCCCCGCCGCTGTTGAGGGGGTCTGGAGGAGAAGGTTGGATGTCCTCGGGGTGTGGGGACGGTGACAAAGCCAGCGGTGTGTGTGCTAATGTGCCAGGAGGCTCCCTGGGCTTGGTCTCGGGTCTTGCGTGCCCAACCCAGGCCGGTTTGGTGGGTGAGGGTTTGGCCTCGAGAGTGGCAAGGTTTTAAAAGGGACTGGAGAGCAGGGTGCTGTAGTAGCATCGAGTTGCTGAAGTGGCTTTCAGACTAGAAGGACGTGTGGGTGAATGTCCCTGTGGGAGGTAAAAGTTCCTCTTGACTTCGGCAGACACAGGTTTGGCTGCAGCTTCTCCGGGTAGAAGAGTGGGGAGATTTCCCTCTGCTCCACATGCTTCTCTACTGCTTGGTGCTCCTTGGAAAGGGCTTCTTGAGCTCTTGCATCTTCTCCAACCTGAGCTGCCAATACTGCTTTGTCAGCACTGCTTTTCTTGCATCATTTTGTTTGCAGCAAAGCCATCCGCTTCCTTGGCAGCTCCTGCGTCTTGCCAGGGATGCCACAGGAGCTAAACCCAGTCCTTTCCCCGTTGCCATCCCTCCCTTCTCGCTGTTTGTCCCCACGCTTCCCGCTGGCTCTGCTGCTCGCGGGTGCTTCTGCACGGCGCTGTGGAAGGGGCTCGCGGTGCTGCAGGGTGCTGGTGGGAGCATAAAGAGACCCTGTGCCCCGGCCCCACGTCAGGAGGAATTGCTCTGCAGTCTGCTCACCCTGCTCCTGCAAAGCTAAAATTCCTTTTAATTAAAAGGAGCTTAATTTGCGGCATGTGCATAGATTAATGGAAAGTGCAATTAGCTCCTCTTGCAGTGCTAGAGGCGATTGGAAATGCCTTGGAAATAAGTGTAGCTCTGTATGAGGTTTTGAATTTGTAATTTATGTTAACCGTTGCATTCTGAATTAATTTAAATGATGGACTTTTGATCTTTTTTAAGGTCGCCTGTTTCTGCAGCTTAAAGGAGAGTTGGTGAAATATGTATTTTTTTGTGATAACTGTAACAATCATGTAATACAACAAAAGCAGCATAAAAATCTGAGATTATGCTGAAGCTTTTTTGTTTCTGTGCTTCAGGCACGCCATCTTCTCCCTCTTCTGCTGCCCTCTTTGCTTGGAGATTTGGAGCAGATTCTAGAGGGTTAAGGGATACACAGTTCAATGCATCGTCTTGACATGGGCTTAGAGGGGTAAAACTTTCTTGTGGCCTCTTGCTTATTTTGGAGTTGGTTACTCAGGGTTGCAGCTCTTAAGCATTTTGAACAGAGCTTCCTCTCCCCTACACGCTTACCTTTTAAGAGGAAGTGTGACCTTCTCTATGGTTAGAGAAGGATAAAGCTCTATGGATTATGCTGAAGAGTTCACATTCCTGTTGGACTACCCTAACAAAAGAGGATTGGAAATCCATAGGGATTTTTTTTGCACGAAAGCTCACACACGGACACCCTTGTCCCCTGCTGCAAACTTGGGATGGAGCATGTCCACCGCTCTGCTGGGATAACTCTGGACTAGTCAGTGCTGAACTGCTTCAAACTATTCCTGCAACACTTAAAATTAAATTAGCAGACATCACAGAAGTATCTCAGTCCTTGCCAGTGTCCTCAGACCTTGGGAACATGTCCCCATCTGCAGCCAAGTCTTCCAAAGAGCTGTGGTTTGCTTGTTACCTTGACAAGGAACCTCCCCTTGGCTTCCTCTCCTTGTTTGCCTCTGAGCCACAAGGACACGTGGGTGTTTCTGAATCCAGATCCAGGCCTTCCTTCCTGGGTCTGTGTTGACAGTCCCGTCACCTTGTGCACTGTCTCTGTTCAGTGGGAAGCTCTGGTCATGTTATTCTCAGGTTCTTATCTTGCAGCACAGGAGCTGGCTGGGCTTTGGCTGTGTGCAGCCGTTGTCACAAAGCACACCAGTGTTTCTGGAGCAGCAGAAACGAGGTCTGGCTTTTTCCACTGCCACTCTCTGTTCCTCTTGTGAGTCACCTTGGGTTTGCTGCTCTTCCAGGTGGTCCTTCACACAACAGTTGTGGCCTCTGCAGCTTGAGGAGGAAGTTCTTGATCCTCAAACTCAGCATGTCCAAAACTGTGCTAAAGCTTCTGGCTCGGAAGAGGAGCCACTGCTGCTGCAGTTCTCCTTACCTGGAGATGGCTTTGTTTTCTGCACGTGCCAGGCAGTTGGGTTGCTCCAAATGGTTATTTTCTATGTAGGAAGAAGCAATTTAATGAGGAGAGCTCACTATTTTCTCAAAACAAGGTAATGAGACTAGGAGGGGAAAGTGGAGAGCAGAAGGGAGGCTGGCAGAAGGGCCTTTGCTCATCCCACCTTCTCCTGCAGTCTGCCCTGATGTTCTCATTCCTGGGGACGGTTTCTCCCTCTCTCACGCAGGCAGATGCTTTGTGTTGCACCTATCTGCCAAAGCAGGTGTGCTGCAAAATCCATCTCTTTTCCCACCTACTGTATCTTCAGTCCGGTATCTTCTGTCGAGACTGCTGATCTGGTTCTTGTCTTCTCTTCTCCCTCCACTTGCTGCCTTCAGCAGGTTCCTGGGGCACCACAGCTCCGCAGCCTTACCCATTCGGGTTTCTTCTGTGTAGCTCCCACCTGAAATCTCTGCTCGCGTGGGCCTTGTGTCTCTTGGCAGGCTGGATGCTGTGTGCAATGTCACAGCAAGCCCCGGCACGTTGAGCTGTGGCCCGTGCTGCCTGGATTGTGTCTGGCCTGGAAGGCGATGGAGGGCTGATTTCTTTCATAATTTAATGCGGAGCAGGGCTCTCGTGCGTGTCCTGAGGCTGAAGGAGAGGCTACTTGCTGTTCTGCTCCGGCAGAGTGCTGGGGAAAGGGATACCCTGGCACATCTGAAGGTTTAAGGGCAACTCCACTGGACTTGGAAGGATCATCTCCTTTAGGGAAGAAAGGAAAGGTGATGTGTGCTCCCAAGTCGCTAATGGTGTAATTCTGCAGGGTTTTTTGATCTTTCTCCCTACCAATGAATGCAGTTTTATGCTGGCTGGGTGGGATGAGCTCCCTGACCCTCTGGTAGCCTCAAGGAGCCTCTCTGCCTCCGGCTGCTGGGAGCGTGTGGGGAGATGGACCTGGCAAAAGCCTCTCTTGAGCAAGGCGCCAGTGACTGGGCCAGTGCTAAGGAAAGCTGAAACAAACTGCAAGGTAACAGCTAACCAAAGAGCAAACCCCAGCTTTTCCTGTGGTGCTCTGGAGCTGTTGGCAGTTTGGAGGGGCAGCCTGTTCTCCATGATACTATTGACAAATTGCCCCCTGCTGAGAAGGGACACTTCTCAGTAGCGCAGCGTTGTTCTTCATTGCCTTGCAGCCAGTTAAGCTGCGTTCTGCTTTTGATGTTGTGCTGTCTAATTCTCTTCCTCTCCTCTTGCAGCTGCTTCTTGCCCCCATGTCCCACAGAGCTGCTCTTTCTGCTGCTGCTGGAAGTCCTTGGGCCACTACCTGAGACAGGCTGTCAGGATCAGAAACAAGAGTGATGGAGCTGGTTGGAAGTGAGGGAAGGGTATTCTCAGACTGGTACTAGAAGGTGAAACGAGAAGAAACTGGTGCTAGCTCCTTCTTGAAGAGACTGATGCCTTTACTTTTGGCACTGTGGCAAGTCAGCAGAACACACACTCAAGCAAAGATTTATCTGGGCAAAACTCAGTGCTGTTTTGTGCGTGCTAGCACTATGCTGGAGGGAATGCAGGAGGGTGAGGGGAGCAGTGACGTGGTTCTGAGGGTTCCTCGAGTAAGTATGGTATGGAGATGCACTCCCCAAAGATCCTATAACCTTGCACTTTGTTTGACAAAACAATAAATCTTCTCTTCCTTTTGTGTAAAGCCATAGAAGAACAGAAGGACCTTGGCTCCTTTTTTTTTTTTTTTTCCTCTCTCCTTTTTATCCTGATATCAAACTGAGTGTAGAGCAGAGGACAATGTTTGGAGAAGAGGCTGTATGTGTGGCTGAGCAGAGATCCTGGCTTAAACTGCACAGTTTACCTTGTTCTAGTTTCCTTCCTTGGGCTACCAGGAGGAAGCCAGTGTAGCTAATGGGTTTAAGATCCCCTCCTAGGATGTGTAAGGGATAGAAAAGACAGGAACCGGCATCAGCAGCTTTAAATGAAGCTGAGCAGCAGCCCTCTATGTCTTATGGAAGCTGAGTGCTCGAGATTACTTAATTGCTTGGGGGGTATCTGTGGTTAGTGCTTTTGCCTTCCCTCTAGGAGCCTGGCCACAGGGAAGCAGCTGAAAGACTGCAGGGATGTTGGTGTTTCAGCAGCCTGGGCTGTACTGAAGTATTTCACTCTTTCTGTTGTGGTATTGTCCAACCACTGGCTTTCCCAAATTTGAATGCTTGGGTAAAGGTGCTACAATAACTCATTGACTATTCCTTGAGATATATATATATATAAAATATATATATATATAACTTTTTTCTTCCAGTGAGATGCTATGTAATCTCACCTGTAAGTACTGCCAAGCTCTGTAAAAGCTTTCAGGGGAAATGAGCATCTTCCCCTGGAGACTCTTTGAAATCCTTTTGGCAGTGCTGCTCCCTGAAGGAGCTTTGGGATGGGAGCTTTGAGAGCTTTCTAATGACTGTGCTGCTGAAAATAGCTGCTAACACTGTTAGGTGATTTTTTTTTTTTTTTTTTTTTCCTCTCCATGTGCAGGCTCTAAAAATGTATGCTTGCATACACTCCTCAGGGGAAGCGATTTAAAGCTGCTGTAGCTCTGCCCCAGCTGAAGGCTAGTTGCCAGCTGGGTTTCCCTGCCCTGTTGCTGGTGCTTAGACATGGATTTGAACTGAGGTCTGGCTTTGTGGTCATCTAATGTCCCCAAATAGGTATCCCAACTGTCTCAGCCTTTCCCCTTAAACACATGCTCAGGTCCCTTAATTATTGTTTTCCCCTAGCTGGACTCTTGCTGGTAAATCTGCCTTTTAGGTACTTGGGAGCCTGGCCGTGGATGCAGCACCCCAGGTGTGGCCTCACCAGGGCTCTGCAGAGGGGAAGGATCAGCTCCCTCGAACTGCTGGCAGCACTCGTGCTGCAGCAGCCTGGACTCCATGGGCCTGGACTCCATGGGCTTCCTTTGCAATGAGGGCACGTTGCTGGCTTCTGGTCAACCTGTTGTCCCCCAGGTCTTTTTCTCCAGAGCTGCCTTCTGGCTGGTTGGCTCCCAGCCTGTCCTGGTGCTTGGGGTTTTTCCTCCCCAGGCATAGGACTTCACACTTGCTTGGTTGAACTTTGTGCGTGGCCTTTCAATAACACCAGCCCTCATGGGTTTACCCCATGAGGGTGCATGTACTTGTGTATGTCCAGTTTGTTCAAGCATTTCCCAGTCTGTTCCTCCTCCACCTAAGAAAAAGTTTCCTTTCTCTTGTCTTTCTATCTTGTGTCCAGGACCTGGGATTTCTGCATACCAGGCCCACCAGAAGATGGGCCAGAGAAGGCATTCAGCACCCCAGCCCCTTCTGTATCAGCTGTCTCCAGAGCTCCTGCCCGATTCAGCAGCAGGCCTAATTTCCCTTCATCTTCCCTTTGTTATTAATGCTTCTATAGAAGCCCTTCTTGTCCTGACTTCCCTTTCTCAGTTAAACCCCAGTGGACCTTGAGCCCCATTCCTGGATGATCAGATATTGTCCATATATTTCTCCCAGGTTGCTTGTCTCTGCTTTCACCATCTCTCTACTTCCTTTATTTCCTTCTTATGTCAACTTTTTTTGAGTTATTTTGAGTTTTGCCAGGAGCTCTTCATCAGTGCAGGTCTACTGCTCCCTTTGCTTGACTTTTTGCTATTTAGGATGGACTGTCCTTGAGCTTGGTGGAGGTGACCCTTCTTGTACAGAGTCTCACCAGCTTCTAGCCTCTGCCTTCCTTGGAGTTTCTGTTTGCTATCCTGTTAGACTTGGACTCTTCCCATGTCTACTGCTGTTGGGGGTCTTAAAGCTACAGGATCTCCAAAGAGATACTGTTGATTTGTTGCTTGTTGTCTTTGATGCTGTTCCATTTGACCTCCTCCTGCAACTCCTTCAGTTGGTGACACAGCCCTTAGAGCAGCACTGCTCCTGCAGAAAGTAAGGTCATCTATGCTAGGCACTCCCTGCAGCTGGAGACTTGTAGAGCTGCATCCTTCATCAGAAGCTCTGCCTGGGTCAAAGCCTGTGATGAGGTAGGAAGAGCTATTCCCACAGCTGCTGGGGAACCTGCTCTGTGGGGCAGGAGAACCACACCTGAGAACACTCATGCTGATCTGAACTGAGGTGAGGGCTCCTCCCTTATGAAAATGCTGCAATGTTGGCACTCTTCTGGGACTGGCTTTTACACAGGCCTCTCCCTAGCCAGACACAAGACCTTCCTCTGGTCAAGGTCAATGCCTCAGAGCTCATTTGCAGCTGCTGGAGCTTCTCAGGAGAACCTGGCAGCCTCTCTCCAAGTGGTTTGTTGGCTACCAAGTTTGGCACTTCCTATGCCCAGAAGGATGTGTGACATGGAGCTTTGGAGATGGCTCCACGGGAAAAGCTTGATGCCCTGAACAGGATAGGGGCTTCAGAAGGGCTGCTGTATTCCCTGCTTGGGGAAGAGGTCCCAGTGTCATCTACCCGTTTTGGGGGTGAGGTGGGCAGCAGTTGCTGTGGAATGTCTGGGAAAGCTCAGGCTGCTCTGCTGCTGAGGCATGGGCTGTGGAAGCGACTCTGCTGCCCTGTCTCCTCTCCAGCCAGCAGAAGGAGGATCGTTTGAGCAAGGACCAACGCTTGCAGAATCCTCTGACACTGCTGCACCTCGTTGTGCCTGGTGTTTATTGGTGTGAGAAACTGGTGCATTTGGCCTGAACTTCCATCCATGGGGCAGGGAGGAGGAAGAGGTGCTCTCAGCACCTTAATGGATAGGGGAGCTGTTCTGGCTTTATAGACAGCAAGGACAGAGCCAGCAAGGCCATGGGCTGTGGAGGAAGCAAATCTTCCATCGGCTGGACAGCACCTGGATGCATATTTCACCAGAGTGTCTGTTAGAATTAAAAAAAGATACCTCTGTGGGCAGTCAGGATGCCCTCGTACCTGCAAGATCTCCTCTGTGGAGATGATGGCTTCCTAGTGTGTTAGCTGAAATCTGGGCAGGCTTCTGTATTGCTCATATAGATGACCTACCTGCTAGCTTTATTTGTACAAATATGGAGGAACATTGGACAAAACTCTGCAAGTGTTTGTTATTTCTTGAGGAAGGTGGAAATCTGCTTTGTGAAACAAAAGATTGTCTTTTCACGTTATAAATGGTTCTCTTTTTGTTCTGCATCTTGGTTAGAAATCTTGAGCTAAGTGGAAAGACAAAGTAGCTCTGTCGGAGCAAGGAGACGGAAAGGTGTCCTGGGCTGATGGAGGTGACAGTTTCATACTGGTGACTGTCTTGCAGCCATTCTGACACTCGTATTTCCTTATGTGCCACGGGCAAATGCTCGTAAGCAGCCATGTGTGATGGATACTCAAGTAGCCCCTGCAAAGTCACAGGAAGTTTTGCTATTAACCTTCACAGGGTTTTGCAAGCATAGCTTAAATGTGGTGGGGATGCCTATAGTCCATGTGTGTGGAGATATGCTCATGATGGGCTAAAATGGTAGACTGTGGTCAGCTGAGCATATGTGAAGATGCTCCTGTTTTCCTTTCCCTTCTCTCTGCTGAGGCTCCCTGGTGCCACTCTCCAGTTGAGCTGTGAAAGGGCTGAGATTGGCTCCTAATTAATTATAAGCGGTGGAAAATGGATGGGCTTAAACCTCATAACTAGAGCCTAAATGTTAAAGTTTCTCAATTAAGCTATGCTTAGTGAGAGATTCTCAAGAGATATTCTCTGGGAGGGCTTAGAAATCCTCTTGTCAGCTGTGATGTCTGAAGAACCTAATTTACAGGATCTCTCTGTTTCTTGCTGAATAATGGCAACGCAGCTGAGGAGCTGCTGCTGTGTAACCTCTTGTGTTTGAGGAGCCCCAGCGAATGACAGGCTCTTGTCCTGGGCAGTATCTGCACGTGTTTACGTCCTGCCCTTCACATGCACCTTTTTCCTCCTTGCTGGAGTGTACTAATCATTGTGCAGAAATTGATATGAGGCTACTGTTCTGGCACTCCTATTCTAGTCTGGATTTAAGTCGCGTGCTTAGAAAACAGTATGTGCTTGAAGCAAAGAACTTCTGTAAAATGGAAAGGTTTCAAGATATCGAAGCAACTGCTTGTGAGAAACATCAGGCTCCGTGTTTTTTGCTATGGATTTCTTTCAAGCCAAATGTTTTGGGGTTTTGCAAATGGCAAGAAGCAAAGGCGCAGCTTACAATGGGATGAGAGGTATGTAAGCAGAGCCTTTTGGTGAAGTGACTGGTAGTATAATGGTAGACGCGTGTATTTGTTGCACTGAGCCAGTATTAGGATGAGTAACTTTTTGTCTGGACAGCGTTTGTGCTGCTGAGTGCAGCTGCAGAACTGCGAGCTGGGAGTTTCCTGGCTGAAGGATGTTACGCTCTTGGCACAGAAGAATTTAAGAGCTTTTGGAGCCTGATCCTGCCACCAGCCAGACATGCAAGGAAGCTCATGGCTCTGAGTCACTGCTCCGAACGCCCTGGAAAGGCCGATCTCCGTGGAGCCTCGTGTGTGCCGAAGGCTCCGGGTGCTGGCTGGGCAGAGGGGTGCACCTGGACGGGGGCTTGCAGCTATCGGCAGTGCCGAGCTCGTGTCGGAGTAGGTCTCCCTGTCCCTGGCCTGCTTGGTGCCCCTGAGGTATCTGGCAGTGTTTTGTTGGTTAATATTAAGTTACTGTGAGACTGGAAGGGGATTCTTCTGGATGCTCAGTGGTGGCTGGTAGACAGCGGAGGGTTTGTCTGTCATTTTTGAGGATGGAGAAGTCAGTGGTGCTCTCCCTCTGCAGCTTCCTTTGAGAAGGTTGGAGACAGAACAGCAGGCTGGACATACGGCGTTTCTAGAGTTCTTGTTTTCTGGTTGGGGTGCTGATACCAGCTAAAGAACATCACGAAAATCCCCCCCCCCTCCAAATGTGTGCAGCACCAGAAATGCGCTCAGTTTTTATGAAGTTGTCAGATTTATCTTGTTTGTAAGACACATCTTCAGACACTGTCTTAATGGTCTGTTTTTCTGTTGGCAAACTAGGTTTTGACTCCTCTTATGGACTCTTGGTTGTGGACTGCTGCTGCCTCTCTTTCAATTAACCAACATTACTAAACAGCCTTGCAGAGGAGAGTTCAGGGTAGGGTGCCCTGTGCTGTGTACTTAACAGGGCTTGTTCCTTTCCAACCAAAACCTGGGATAACCTTTGAAAGAGCAGTCAGGCAGTCAGCTCTTTGCTGTGTAGACATCTTCTCCCCCAGATAATACCTGAGGGATGTGGCTGCATGTTCCTGCTGTGTGGCAGAGCATCTCTTTTCTTATTCCTGCAGCTTTTTAATGGCTTGAGACTTTTGTTTTTGCTCTCTGTAATGTATTGTGCTGAAGCGGAGGAGGTTTGGAAAGAGCAGTGGAAAAACTAACTGTGCCTAATGCAGCATGCTAGAGCTGACAAAATATGGTGTTTTCGGGATGGGAAAGGTCTCAAGAATCTAGAAATATTCTCTTTAACTGTATATAGAGGTGGACAAGCAGGGCTGGGAATGAAGTGGCTTCTTGGGAGCTTCCATGTCTGGGTGAGTGCCAGGGCTAGCTGGCAGTGGGTTTCAGGGCACTGGATGCTTGAGAGGTCCAAGTTCTTCAGCAAGCAGGCCCCTCTCTTCCCAGAGTGGAGTGGATCTGTGCAGGAGGCCACTCATGGTCCCCTTGGGTAGCTCTGTGCCCCATACTGGGGTTGGGGATGGGATGAGCAGCAAAGTGAAGCTGAACGAGGTCCTGGAAACAACTAGTTGCTTCCCTCCTTGAGTGGAAGCTTTCACTTGACATCTGGTGTTGTGAAATTAAGTAAGGACTATGCTGCTATTATGCAGCTCTTTTCTGCTTTCTTTTCTGCCTCTCCATTGTCTATTCTTGGCTCTAAACCTGGAGCTTTGGCCCTCTGTGCTGGCTGCTCCCAAAGCACGAGCTTGCTGATACCAGTGCTTTCACGCTTCCTGTGAAGAGATCTTTGTATTTACGAGGAGCGTGCATGCGTGGGTGGAACAACAGCACTTCAAGAGCACTAAGTACTTCTTCCTTTCTCTCCTAAGGGACAAGGTCGCACTTGCAGAAGGCGGAATTTATGCCAGGAACAGCTCGGCACATGGACTTTCCCAGTAACTCCTTGTAAACTTGGTTCTGTGTTGCGGTTGTCCCAGGTGCCAGGCTGGCCTGGTTTCTTGGGAAGACTGGAGAGGACACAGGGGCAACGGAACTAATCTGGAAGAGCAGAGAGGTGCCGTCCTTCACAGTCAAGAAGCCATTAACCGTGGCCTTGGAAAGAGCAAAAGAGATTTGGCAAGGCTTGTGTTAGGTGAGCAGGAATGTGAGCCCGTGTCACCATGACATCTCCATGCCTACAGCCGAGCGAGCGCCACACAAGTGAGTCAGCGAGCAGTGACTCAGTGAGGTCGCTGGCCCTCTCCTACCCTCCAGCCAGAGAGGTTCCCACCTGCACTTAGAATGCAACTCGCTTAGAAAACCCTTCATTGCTACGAGGTAACGCTGCAGTCTTCTCTTGTGGATTGGGCAGGGACTCGTGGGGCTGCTGCAGCCAGGGGATTAGGTGGGCGAGCCCTCGTTCAAGGATGTCCCGGGCTAGTGTGTGCCGGGGATCGAGGTGTGCTGAGAGCCACGTGGAGCTGCAGTGAAGAGCATCCTGGCAGAAATGCAGGGTTTGCAACAGGCTTAACCCTTTGGGGTTTGTTGTTACTTTAGGTATCAGAAGAGGGACCTTGGCGTCATGGTGGATGACAAGATGACCATGAGGCAGCAGTGTGCCCTGGTGGCCAAGAAGGCCAACGGGATCCTGGGGTG
>JAVCKT010124614.1:0-20070 GCA_032273925.1 Rhynchotus rufescens
TGGGGGCTTTGCTTCTAATAATTGCTCTTGAAAGAGAATTAGTGAGGAGAAGAAATATAATGAAGTTGAATGTGCCAGGACAAATAGTTTGAGTAGCTGGGGGTGTGTGCATTTGTTTCATCCTTGTTTTCTTTCCTGGACTAATTCTCTTCTCTTCCAAGCAAGAAGTATCCTAAGCTTCATGACCATTTGCTGCTACAAGTGAACGTAAGCTCTCATTTTCCCATTTTGGTGATTATAGTGGGAATTTTCCTTATAGACACGAGCACATGTCATGACATAATCACTATGGGATGGACTAAAATGAAGAGCAAGCTTTGGGTTTGGATTTGGCTTGTTTTCAAAAATCCTGAGGACCTTTCTAGGATTTTTGCTAACTGCTTCCAATAAAAGTGCTGTGAGATCGTAATTCTCAGTATTCTAGATGGAGAGATTTCATGTGCATAATGAAACCCACTGATGCAAATTTTATTGAGAAAATACCAGAGAGGGGTCAGAAACTGAGCAGAATCATATTTGAATTGAAAATAATCTTATTCATCATATATTGCATGTGATGATGCTTTGAGTCTTGACATGTTAGCATTCTGATGTTATTCATAGAGGGACTGACCTTATAGTTAAGCAGGATGCTGAGCGATGCATAAGGCATCCGAATAAAATAGGCAAAGCTGCTCAAAGGTAGGAATGACAGCAGTTTCCTGCATTTTGGCCAAGATGGTAATACTGAAAAATTGTCCACAAATCTGATTTTTAAATGTTATATTAAAAAATCCACTTGTTTTTCCAATCTATCTAAATTCAATTCTTTAGAAGAAAATGGCTAATATTTTACTCTTCCTATCATTCTCAAATGTAAAGCAATATTGGAGTATCACCGTCTTTATTTCTGTGTGGCAGAAATGTGTCATATATGGCGAATGTCAGATAAAGTTGATTCTTTTCCCAAACAAGTATTTATGTTCACATAACCCTGAGCTGTCTATGACTTCAGGTGATGCTCGAAGTTCCTGCAAGTCCTGATGACTTAATATCAATAAGAGATATGGACAAGCCAAGGATTTTTTTGACAATAAACTAATATTTTGTAAAGAGTTTGACTGTGGAGAAGATTTGTGATAGGAACTGTGTGCAAGTAGAAAAAGATCAATTTTCCTAAGACCTGTGCTAGTAAGGTTATAACCCTTTTAAAAGTTTGCTTTGTACTAAACTATTGTTAAGCCAAAGTTCAATTTTGCCACAGCTGAAATCAGATATTATTGATTTGGGCTGAAAACCAAGCAGTATTGCAGGCAAAGTGCAAGTTATTTTTCAAGAGTAAGTTCGGCTTTCCTTCTCTCTCGTCACGTACCTGAGGAGGGCAGAGCCCCGCGTCTGTTTTTCGGGCACGGAGGTTGGCCTGGCGGGGAGCCTGGGCCTCGCGAGGCTGCGCAGAGCGGCTGGAATGCGCGCTGCTGCCGGCACCCGGCGGGCGCTGTGCTGTTGCTGCGCGACTCCCGCCTTGTTTGCAACAACCCCCGGAGCTGGCAGCGCCTCTCGAGGCTCTTGGCTCTAGCACAGAGCTCAAAAGGAGCAAACATCTTCCAAAACGCAGCGTAATGCATTCGGCAGGCCCACGGCGCTAGCAGCTCAGGCAGCCTCTTTGTTAAGCCTGTAATACAGTTATCTGCTGGAAGCGTATGTCTAATAATCTATTTCTGACAACACTTCCACTTATTTAATGAAGTTACAAAATCTGTTTAAAAAAATTGTATATTGGACTGGCTTTTAGAATGAATGCCTCTCCTAGCTGTAGACAGTAACAAATCTGAGTGCATAAGACGTGCTTCATATGTCTGTAGCTATAATATCTTTCCCTTAACTACAGAGAATAGCTGCACGTACACGTATTCAACGATAGTTTTTTCCCTTTGCTGTTGACAGAGTCTATTTTGGCACTTTGGAATTAAAGATGACCTCCCCTCTCTCTGAATGACAGTCCTTAAAAGGAGGTTTGGACCTCACATACTAAACACCTATCAGAATAGCAAAGCCTCTGCTGGCTGCCAGCTTCAAAGGAAAGCCCAGTTCTGTGTTGAAATAACCTAAGATGTGTCAAAGTTTTTCGCACCAGAAAAAGATAACTAGGCCTTCAAAGAGCCTGGAAATTTGGACATAGATGTAGAATGGGAAAAATTCTAAGTACTTCTGTTACTTCTTTTTGCCCTCTCTCCTGCCTGTTTGAATGCAAGCTAGCACAAATCCGGCAGCGAGGTAGTGCTCTGCTTATGCTAGTATTTTGTGTCCCTTAGTGCAGTGCCAAATTTCAGATGCAGCATCTTACTAGCCTGGCATAAATTCCAATGTCCAACGACTGCTGTTCTCCTAGTTGCTCTGTGAATGCCCTACCCATCAAACTCCCAACTATTCAGGGCAGGTCAGGCTGAGGATCTCTTGTTGCAGTTCATTCCTGTCTACACTGATCCAGAAAAGGCAGACTGACCTTCTAGCCCAAGTACACAGACCAGAAGATTTTTGGCTTGCTGTTCACCATACAAATGACAGGGCAGCAAAAATGATGCTTCTCTGTGCTAGACACCAGCACAATGTACGGTCTCTACCTTGAGCTGGGACATTTTCTGCTAGTTCTGATTTATATTTCCACCTTGTAGAGAGCAACTTTTTCGATATAAATTTTGACAGTGCAAGTCAAACCCGGTGGTGTCTTTTAGAAGATTTTAGAATATAAGAATGGCTGTGCTGTTTCGGATAAAGTGTCTGTGTATAATGATATCCTATTGCTAAAGTCACCATGTACTGAAGCGTGAAGAGGAATAAAAACATCTTAGGGACAGATGTAACTTTGTTGGGATGTTCTCTTAATCTGTGACTATTTCTTGGTTCACAGGATTTTCTGAGCTTGGTGTAATTTATGAATTTCCTATTGATATGGTTCTCTATGCAGTGACCTTTAATAATGTTTTCTGCACGCTCTTCTTTTAAACACTCGCAACCTTTTTGCATCTGCAGTGTCTTCTGACTAGGAGTTACCCAGTTCAGTATACAGACCCCTTCTCTAAACTGGATCACCTGCTGCTAGGTTTCAGCTGTGTCTGTTAGTTTGTGATCATGATACCTTGTACTTGTATAGAAAGAGACACTGAATAATACATGAATCTATGCACCATTTCTGTGCATTTTATGGATTTTCAGGCCTCTAACTTGTGTTATTTCAAGCTGAAGAGTCCCAGTATACTTGGTTATTTTTATGGAAAGTTTTACTTAGCACTTATACCTCCACTGGATGTCTTATAACTTTTTTGAGATTAAGAGTTTCAAGAAGTGTTTAAGAAGCATGAGTTTTTACTATGGCATAGGGATGTTTTCTCTGTTTCTTTTCTGATAACTCTTCATGTTTGAGGGTTTTTTTTTTGTTGTTGCTGCATTCTTTGCTAAGATTTTCATTTTCAGAGAAAAAAATCAAGTATTGATTGACCTGGGACAATGTCTGGACCAGCTGGTATCTGTGAAGCAGGATCTTTCCTTAGCAGGGTGGAAAGGAGGGCAGCAGTTCAACCTGCAGTCTCTGTGGGCACATTAAGGAATATCTGAACATCTATTTTCAGAGCCCCCTTGAAATCTAACCATACACAGTACAGAAGGAACATCTGTGCTGTATGCTGGAGACCACTGGCAATACAGCTGGCCCGACAAAGCCAGCAAAGCCCTCCAAAGAATGGAGACATTCTGCTGAATAGCACGTGTCCTTCCTCATTTTTGTCATTGCGCTGTATTTTTGCTGAGAAGAGCAGTGTGCTGCGTGGGAAATTACAGGCGGAAAAACGATCCCTGTAACCTGAGAGCAAAGGGAAATATAAGTGCCCTGAAAATGAAAGAGAAAATAGCCATACATAATGATGTTGTTGCCAATTGTTGGTCTGGAACTAATACTTTGCATATATACATTTTGTGTCTCTAAAAAGATTATTTAGCAAATAGGAAAAAAAAATACTGTAGTTGTTTTATAGTGAAAAGTTTGTTATTACCAGGTTTGTTCCGTTTCTTAGGCCCATTCAAGAGTTCTGCCACTCCAGACTCTGGTTTTCAGTGTCCAGGAGAAATGTAGTGAGTTCTAACATACAGGTGCCATAGTCCATTGCAACACTCCTGTTGCTTGAAAGCACACTTTTTGTTTTAACCTGATGTCCAGGTGCTATCAATGTCACTCCTGTAGACCTGATGTGGAACCAGCAAATGTTCTCTCTTTGCCCTTCCAAACTCTGGGGTTTCCTCCAGTCCAATATCCCTACCTCACATCAGATCTAATAAGCGAAGTAATTATTAAATATAGTTCAACAGTGTTTGGAAGTAGCTCTAGGGAAAAAAAGTATTTTCAGTGATGCTAACACAATAGACAGGGAATTTAAAAATTATATGGTCCAGATATATCACTTTTTAATATGTGTGTGTGTGTGCGTGTGTGTGTATATATATGTTGAAAAATCAGTGTCTTCAATTGCAGAAATTAGAGAAAGATTTTTCTGTCTTTTTTTTCCTGTTTAAAAAATAGATATATAGGGCTTAAGGTTTGGTTGCATGCAAATCCCACTTAATAATGACTGTGTGAATAAACTACCCAGAGTTTCGTAAAATCATATGAGCTATTACTATACATATCTAAACCCTTAAGATTAATTTATGGCTTCAAAGAGTACATCTGTTGCACATATGATATCATGCGATGCAGAATCACCATTCTGCGTAATACGTAATTAACCTTGAGTGATATGTAATTCTATACCTTCAAAAACTTGCTATGTTGTAATACTAGAAAAAGCTTTGCATACTTATCCATACTGAAACTGTTTTTGCATAGCAATAAAACCTTTTAAATGTTGATTCTGTTCATAGACATATAACAGGAAATAAGGAACAGACCAGAACATGCTCATTAATCAACGTCATTTTGAAAGCCAACTATTTACAGCAGCTTAAGCTGGTTGCCCCATAACCATCAGAATTACCAAGAGCCAGAAGGGTACAATTGGTCACAGTACCTCAAACCACATTTGGCTCAGTTTTGTTCCGTTCCTCAAAATGCCTTCTTTAGCAAAATAGCCAGAGACTGGAGGGGAGAAGACCAAAAAAAAAAAAAAAAAAATCCCAGCTCTGCACTGCAGGAGTTCAGCAGGGTGGAGATTTAACTGCCCAGATCTTCAGAGCTCGTTTTACTTCTCTCTTAAGTGTAATTCCTTCAGCTTCAGTGGGATCCAGGATTCTAGAGCTTTTAGTGCCGAGCTCACTAATGCTGCCAACATGGGGCAGGCAAACGGACTGATGACACCAATCTGCTGGCCCTCAGTGGTGAAGTGGGCAGCAGGGTGACCCTTTAGCGTATTGGGAATTGAGAGAAGTAGCATTTTCTATGCATGGCAGATGGGTTCAAGTAAGAGTATTTCAAACCCTTTTGTTTCCTGTATCAGTATTTTTGAAGGATCAATTGGATTGCTGTAGGTCTAATTACAGGTGTTGATCTCTCAAGCTTATCAGTGCCATGCTTAGCAGGTGTATTTGCTCTACTGATTTCCAAGAAACTGTGGCAGCAGGGGTTACACTTGCTTTCTCTACAAGCTCCTTTATGTCCCTGGATGCCTCTGCAGTTGGCTGTCTGAAGTGCTGTCCCCCAGCAGTTCCACAGCTGCTGCCTCCAAGGTCTTTGCATTAAAGCTAGCTGGGGTACCCTGGGCAAACCCCATCCTGTGGGAGCAGGTATAGGCTGGGCCAGTTGGTAACTGTAGCCTCCCATCACTCACAACGTGGATTGCTGTGGCAGTAAGGACATAAAGATGAAGTTATGGGTGCTAAGATACCATAATACTTCTGAAAATTCCACATACATACCTAACTTATTTTTGATTTATTACATGTCATCAAGTTATTTGCTCATTTTAAACCATATGGTACTTACACATTCACTGATAGAAGCCTAATAACAGACAAACCAAGAAGAAACAATGTGACACAGCAGAGAAGGATTTTTTTATTGTGAACATCAAAATGGTTTATCTTCCCAAGGCTGACTCTAAGTATTACATTTAAAAAGAGGGATATTATCTAAAAGAAAACAAAACAAATATCCCTGGTGCTTGGGTGGGCAGATAGACAAGATCCCTAGAGAAAGAGCTCATGGAAGGAGGACAGACAGACTTCTTCCAATCAGTAATGACGACAAATTAGGTAGTGACTAGTTGAGTTGATTGAGCTGTGAATAAAGAAGCGAAGCTTAGATTAAAAAAGAAAACATCAACATAGTTTGTTGTCTAGATTCTCAGAAATTCTGGTTTTTAGGAAAAAAAAAAGAAATAAATATGTAGTTATTTGCTTTGAAACTGGTCTAAGTCATTGCAGTGTCAGAGGATCTTTGAAAAAGAAATATTAAGGGATTAAGAGCCAGCATCAGCACTGCTGCATCCCAGAGAGATAATTCAGGCTGGCTGGCTTCAAGCAACATGAGAAGTGAGGCCAACTTATCATCTACTCGAGCATTTGACTAGAGTATTTTTGTGGCACATCTTCAGTTATGGTAGTATCCCTAGGTACTAAATGCCTTTTAAAAGTCCAGCTTTATGAATAGTCACAGAGAAGCCACGAACAACATTTTGCAGAGAAGTGGGATGTCTCCCTGACACTGTATTTGGGGCCTTCCAGGGGCACTGTCTCCTGCTTTCATTGACACTTAGCCTGGCCGGGGCACATACCTTACACCTATGGCAAATAAAGCAAACTAAAGCCCTTTATGTCTACTGTTAATGACCTCCCTGAGCAATGATGAAACCAAACCTCTTGATGGCTGCAGGACAAGAGAATGTTTGGTGGTGCAGGGTGGTTCTGGTGCATTGCTCTGCCCACAAGGCTGTAGCTGAGCACTGAAATCATGCTGGGCAGTTATCAGCTTGGTCTGTTGTGCTGGTACCTCACTGGAGAAAACTGCAACCACTGCGGTAAATCTTAACCTTTCAAAACTCAGACTAAAGGGGCTATTAATACCCCTGGGACATATATGCTTTGAAACAAATTGCTATACACCTCTGCGAGGATAGTGATTACTGTTTCTACCATATGCTTATACATTCCTGATCCTCATCCATCTGGCTCAGAAATCTGTCGGAGTGGGTTGAAAAGTGATTTGAAAGATTTTAGGAGCTTGGAGCAAATTTGTACTCTGGCTCATGCAGCACACAGGATACCGGCCTCCTTAAGATTCAAAGCACATCTTTGGAAGCTCCCTTCAAATAATTGTCATGCTTTGCATTTCTCTTTCTGCCTTCATTCTTTACAGGAGCGGCCAAGGTATTTTATTCCTTAGAAGGATTTATCGGCTGGGATTTATCCCAAGAGCCGACAGCAAGGTGTCAGCATTGGCCATTTGTTACCCACTGTGGTGTGGTACATACAGCTCCAGGTATACCAGGAGGAGGGTTCAGGAGCTGAATGGTAATTGCTGCAGCAGTCTGAAAGGTTCAAAAAGGCACATTCCAGATGGTCTTAAAGAGCAGTCAGAGGATTCCTCCCCAAAATTTTCAGTAGCGATTTTTTTTTTTTTTTTAAGGAGCAGAAATATATAAATCCCGATGTTCTTTATTTTAGAAAATTGGCATACGTTGCAAACCTTACTTCAAAACCAGTGAATCCAAAGCAAATGATCTGCATTGCTTTTAGTCCATAGTGTTTTTATAAACCTTAAGAGTTCTACTCCTACATCATTGTGGGCTTTATTCCTCTTCAGTTCTAATTACTTTATTTATATGTTGATAGAAACTTAACTAATAAGTTGAAGTGGTTAATTTTCTATATTTTAAAAATCATTATCTAAGAAGAAAATAAGTGTTCCTGAGCATTTCTCAGGCCAAAGGAGCCTTGTCCTTACTCTTATTTAATAGAGACAATATTTCATATTGAGTTTTAAATATTTACAGGTAAGACCTTTTTTCGTACTGCTGAGTATCAGGATATCAAATTAGAGGTCATGCTTTTTTCCATTTTCCCGTTAAATTGAAAATAGAACCAAGAATCAGTTTAAATATGATCTCATACTGTAGTATATATATATCTTAACGTAACATTAAATCTTTCCTCTGGTGGAGTTACAAAAATTGCCCTTGTACCGTGTTAGTCCAGGTTGGTGAGAGGAAGCCACAGTATTTTCATGTTCTTGTTCACCATTCTGCACAAAAATATGTTATAGAATGAAGTCTAGTTAAGCTTACTTCAGTGAGAAGCAATTCATTGGCAGGAATTTTCAACAGTTTTCAGGAAAGATGGGTAAATCGGGAGTGATTTGTAATACATGATGTTTATAGTTTTCATACTATTTAAAACTTTCTGAAACATAGAGGAATATGTGGCTAAAGAAGGTGTTTAGCTATGCTTACTTTATTTTACTCCATAAAGAGGATGCAGTCTGTTTTCAAATTCAGATTTGGTACCCACTTTAAATTCTGAGTTTCTCTTAAGTATTCCAAGAGGAACCATTTATTTTCAAAGTGGAAGGAAAAAGTGAGGTGAGACTTATAGTTCTATAGATGACAGACATAAAAATAGTATAGATTCATATATCTCCAAGAAAAATTGTATCAAGAAGGCTTCTTTTTAATATTGGTTTCAAAAAAGAAGACAGTCTTTTTTTCACCTCTTTTGAGTCTTTAAGCAGACACTGTAACTATGGTGCCACTGTATTCAAATTGGACTGAAAATACACTTTTGTGTAGAAGGTGGATGCTCTAGACAGAAGTCTTCAGCAAAAGTCCTGAAATCATAAGAAAATTCATGAAATATTTGATGTTTCTTGATGTCAGGGCATTACAATCCTACAATAGTGCTTTAACACTGGGAAATATGCAAAAACTCATATAACCTAACTGGAGATATTTCAGAAATAGTAGGAACAAATTATTAAGTCTATTATTTATAGTATGCTTTTAATGTATCTAAAAAAGAAAAAGCCTTCTTGCATCTCTGTCACCCAAGCACTGCGAGAATCTTTCAGCTGAAGGCAGAGGAATTAGGGAGCTTAATTAAAGTTCAAGTGGTTCCCTGGTCTGGGTGTTACACATTGAAGAGTAGTAAAAGGGTAATGCATTCTTAGACATTACTGGCAAATATTAGAAGAGAATTTCTAGTTTCCTAAAGAAAGAGGAGCTCATTCTGAACACCAAAGTTATGGAATTATGAAAAAAAAAAAAGAGATTGAAAGCAATGGATTTTGTTCTTGTTGTAAATGACTGGGACAGGCACTAATCACTTCTTCTCATACTAGTTTCAGAGATGTTATTTGAAGTCTGCATTTTTGCTTGTAGGATCCAAGCTACATCTGGCACTCGATGCAAGAATGGTATTATAAGTAATTACTGGGTGCCATGAACATGAGAGAGGCATTATTAAGAATAATAAAATTTGAAAGTTATTTCAGTCCTCCAAGAAGTCTGGCAGCTGGAACAAAAACTAATCTATTTACTGACATACTAAATCTAGTCTAAACAACAAAAATTCTCCTCTGCTAGCATGCTAAACGTTATCTTAGAGGGTAAGCAGAGCACAGGAAGGTGGCAATAGCAGGTCTTCAGTTACCTTAAAGACTACATATCTGTAATAGACCCAGGACACCCTCCTATTCCCACCTCTGAGCTAACAAGGAGCTAGAAAATGTGTTCACATTGTATTCTCCTGAGAAATCAAAATACCCTGAGAAATCCTGTGGGAAACTTTAAAGAAAAGAGGAGTTATGATTGCAAGGCAAATTTCAGATTAAAGATGACAAAATCGTAGTGGTGAGAAGCGCTAACTGTTGCCAGCTGAATCATCCTTGCAAACTGAAATACTTTGGATGGTACTTGTTGTGAGCACTGTCTGTTATGGGAAGACATCTGATGGGTATATGATTAAAAGTATCTGTGCTACTGATGTACAACTCAAAACTCAAACCATCTCCTCAGTTAAATACAAATAATTCAAGTACCAACTATTAGCATCCTATAATGATGACTCTAATCAATTCCATCATTATCCACTCCTTTCTCCACATGAAATTACCCTCCCAGAGAGAACTTCGTATCTAGAGTCTTGACTAAGCAGCAAGATTTTGCCTCTTTCCTTTGTTTTATAAAAGAATACACAATTAATATTGATCCTTCATACAGAGCTTGCATATCTCAAATTCAGAAAGTGTATCATTCTGAAACAAACAGTAAGAAAACATTGATCTGATCCAAAGCTAACAGAGTTGAAACCTTGTTGTGTTTTAAATCATGTTACATATAATTTAATTGGCTATCAGTTTAGTAAATTGCCGCCCATATTTATTTCTGTGTGTTCAGTAATTCAAGAGGGTTACTTTAGTGGCAATAATAATTAATATAATATAATGATTATAGGGTTATTTTTTACTGTTATAGTGTACAATTTAAATCTCTAAAGTAGATTCAATCTAGATTTTATTATGACATAACTGCCATACTGTGATTGACATAAATATTTAGAATAACCTGAAAAGAACATAGAAAAGTAATGTTGAAAGGGAAAGGAAGGAGTTTTAGATTCAAAGGTGCTATGGTCATAAATTTATAAATAGAATCATTCAACATGTGCTTCTTTCCCTCTTTCCTTCCCTCTTTCCTTCCCTCTTTCCTTCCCTCTTTCCTTCCCTCTTTCCTTCCCTCTTTCCTTCCCTCTTTCTCTTCCCTCTTTCACTATTTTTATTTTTGTTCCTCTTTAGATGGTGCATTTCAAGTCACTGCAAATTTTGAAGCATGCTAAAAGGTTAAATGCATGCTTGGATTCTGGGAATAGAAATAAACATTTCGGTAGCCTGTAGCTGGACATTTGCCTATATAAAGCTCTAGTGATATAAAATGTGCTTCTAAAGGGACAAGCAGTGGTGTACAAGTGGCACAGTCTGCTAAGTATCTCAGACGGCATTAATCAGCACAGCCTGAATAGAAACAACTTATTTTTGTCAGCAGCGCCTTATCGGCTTTAATTTGCTCTGCACATGTTTCCATGACAACTACAGGAAAAATAAAGTCCTGACCAAAGAGTAGGGAAAGCGAGACAAAACAACCTGTTTGGATTCCCGCTGCTCTGATAAATGGGACTTTGGCAATCAGCTGTGAATCACAGGTTTTTTTCCAGTACAGACAGCACTTTTATTTGCATACATTTGTTCTCTCAGCTTAAGAAAACAAAAGAAGGTGCTTTATGGAAATTGTTTGTTTGCTTTATTCCATAGAAGAGCCTTTTCTTTTCAGGCCTTTGCATAGTTAGATTTTTCTTCTTTTTATACAAATAGCTTTTGGCTTGACTTTTAATTCCTTCGTACTTCTTTTATTTCTCTTTTCCTAGCCTGTGTGGAAGAGAGTTTTGAGCTCAGCAAAATTTGAAAGATGAGACAAAAAATAGCGAGTTTAGTAGGGTGTATTGTATTTCCCTAAAGAGATGGATTTTGCTTGGCTCTGGTTGCTCACTGTCTTGCCGAAATGCCGTATAGGTAGAGAGGTGCCATCTGGAAGCAATGCTGAAGAGCAGACTTTTATGCTTCTTAATTCATTTTTAGAGAAAGAGTAGAAATATGATCAGACATCTCTGATCTCTCAACTCACTGGTAAGCTCAATCAATGCAGTTTTATTGCGCTTTACTATAAGCTAACAGCATGTATGAGGACCTGTAGTATTTCCTGGGTGAGCCTCTGTGACTGCTGTTACTCTATCAAGCCAACTGCTATAAGGTTCTTGTAGAAATGCAGTTTTAAAGCACAAGGAAAAGAAAAAAGCACAAAGGAAAGAGCAAAAGCCAAGCTAGAATCCAGGTTCCAGCTTCCTCCAAAACTGAACATGTATTTTTTGAAGTAGCATTGCTGTGAGCTTTTATACTTTCATTGCTGCCACATAATTGCAGGCAATTTTGCTACCAGCATTTTTGTTATATTGTTTAAATGATGTAGTTTGGCTGAATACTACTCAAGCAAGATAAGATCCCTTGTCTGTGGAATTACTTGCTGGCATTTAAAAAATGTATGTATTTGCAAAACAGAAGGATTAGTCAATTTTTTTTGAAAAATACTTTTTCCTTAAAAATGTAAATTACTGCATTCGCAGACACACTACTTGTTATAATCTATTGAGTGCATAACTTAGGAGGTGCTCTTTTTCGTTTGAACTAATATGACTGCAAGCAACTTGCTGTGAAAATATTGACTTTTTGTCATTTACGTCATTCAAGGTAGTCTTCATTTCTTGCCAGAATCGTTTGGTGCGGTTTTTGCTCTCTCGTTGCATCCTGATGCCAGTCTGACTTTAGATCTTTAAGTAAATACATAAAATAACTGGGTCATGCAATTTCTTTTTCTTCTTTTTTTCATTTTATGACCACATCTGTGTTAGTATTAGGCTGTATCATGATTTAATATGTAAGCACAGAGATAATTAATTCATGTTAATCAAAATAAACCTATGTAAGCTGTAGAGTGCGAAGTCTCTTATTTTATGGCTTCTTGCATCCAGTGTGATGAAGTAGCGTCTGCCCCTCCAAATTCAGCGGGTGCCTCCTGGCTGCCCCTGTCTTGCCGGGGAGATGGGTGCTCTCCCTGGCTGGGAAGCCAAGGGGCTGCCAAATGCCAGGATTCGTCCTGGAGTGGCACCCAGTGCTGGGGAGGCTCAAGAGCATCAGGGAGGGAGGAGACCAAGTCATTCCTTGGCATTTAGGAATTGTTTCCTGCAAATAAAACACGGCCAGCATTTTGTTTTCTGATATTAAACAGATGAGCTACAGCCAGGGCCAATAAACTTCATTTTAAGCTTAGTAAAGAATTATTCTTTGACGTCGTTCATGTATTAGTTTGCCCCAGTTGAAGTGGTGTTTGCATAAATTTCTTGAGAGCCTGTTGCTGCCATGCTTTCTCGTGCCAAATAGAGCCTTTAAAAACAGTTCGATTCAATCCCTGTGATAAGTGTAGCGGAAAGTACTAGCAGGCCTGAATTTGTTCCAAAGTCGAAAGGCAAAGGGCAGCTACTGCTTGAAGCTGCGAGACGCGGAGCAAACTGGGCAAACACTGAAAAGTACTTGACCATGGCCTTGACTTAGAGCATGAGGGCTGTGTAACCGGCTGCTTTGCTCAGGCTGCTCCAGTGCTCAGTGATAAATAAGTCTACTAAATATCTAGCGAGAGCTCAGACTGTGATGCTCGCGTGGCCAGCTGCGGGGTGGCTGTGGCTGCAGGGCATGCACGGGGCATCAGTGGCGCTTGCCCTGCAGCACTGGGAAGCAGGGAGGTGCCCGGCAGTTTCCATGCAGCTACGGGAAGCCTCGGGTGCCTGCAGGGCAGCCCGGCCCTGCGCTCACCGCGTCTGCTCACGTAGAGGCCTTGTGGTTTTGGAAAGGCTTTGGGAATCGCCAAGGCACCTGCCTGGCACCCAACTTGCAGGCACCCTCCCTTGCCTGCAACTCACCCTGGGATTTGGATAAGAGTCACCCTGGCAGTTTTTGTTTGTTTTAATTCAGAATGTAAAATCCCACCATTATTTCTGATTAATTCAGAAGATAAAGTGCCATGATTACTTATACAACCAGATGTAAATTATATATTCTGCATATATATATATATTTAGCTCTAAAATGTGCCTCACATTCTGTGACATCATCTATAAATGGAATGAGGGACTGTCTGGCATAAAGTTAGGTGAGACCCATCTGACTGTCATCGATCATTGTCACTTGAAAAGGCACGGGGTGCCTTACGGCGCGGCCACCTCAACCTCCGAATGAAGCGGGAAGGAACCAAAGGGCAATGTGTGCAGGCTTCCTGCAAGGTGGAGGGTTTTCCCAGAACCAGCCCTCGCTCATCCACTTGCACCTAATCTGATTAAAAACAAGTGGGGAATTTTGTGTGGTGGTTTGGACTGCTGCCTTCCCGCCACTTACCTGCGCAAGATAAACTCCGTTTGAGAGAACGTCAGCAAACTGCAAAGTGGAAGGGCAGTGTCATGGAGGGAAGCACGTATGACCTGGAATGACAGAAGACTGGGAAAATAGTGACTGCCAAGGACTATGGCAAGGAAGGGGGTTGGTTTTGAATAGCAGGTGAATCAAGCTAGCAGTTACCCCCCTCTCCTCTGGGGAAAGAAAAAAAAGAAAGAAAAAAGAAAAACAACAAAGAATAAGATAAAATATGTGATAGCCATGAGAAAACTTGAAAGTTAATGAGAAATCGACAGGCCGATTCAGAATACAGTGAACAGTATTAAGGTTTGGGGCTTAGTTATATTTTTTCTTTTACTCCCATTAAAATATCAAATGGTTCTGGTATCTTTTTCTTTTGTTTTTCTTTTGTTTTTCTTTATTCTTGATGTGAGGGGCAGCTAGCAAGATGCACACCAGATATTTCATGTGAGCAAAACACTCTTTAGAGCTTCCAGTGCTGCTGCAATGTCGGAACTTCTGTTTGGGAAGGGCGATAGAGACCAGCGCTGCTCTTCTCTAACACTATTAAATGTTGTTCCGATAGCTAAAAATACAACTAGTTGCTATGGAGACCAGAACTGGCAGGCTCAGGCGCTGCCGCTTCTCCTCCTCACTTTCAAAAATTGATCAAAAGAAAACTTTTTTAGCCTGTAGCTATTTAATCTTTAGCTGTAATATTAGCTGTTTAATCTAATGCTTGTCTTCCATCTGTTCATTTATGAATTACTTGAGCAGGGTGGCACAATAAAACTTATTTTGGCCAATTCTATATACCTCATATATATTGTTACTCCATGTTATGGTTAAGAGCTAAATAATTCTGCCTCTTAAAGTGTCATGATAAGCACATATAAATGGCTTTTTGCTCTTATAATATCTTCGGTGTGTAGCGCATGATACAGGATAAGTATAAATACATACTAAAATGATGGAAGTCTTATTTTTTTTAATCTTTTTACCCATCATCTGTTGTCTGAGTTGCACATCTGGCCTTTTATTGTTATTATTATTATTATTATTATTTTTCTAGCTCCACAGATTCATCCAAGCTTCTTCTGAGGCACTCTTTAACTTAGCAAAATCTGTTCCTTTGTTTGGATCTGACTTTGGCTAACTCTCTCCTATATAAGTTTCTAAAAAAATGATCTCTAAGCTGTATTAATTAGTGTCTTCGGCAGTTTGTTTCTACTTTCCCTGCACTGTGACATTGAATAGTAAACAAATCAAAATTTCATTTTCAGTAATAGCTTCATTTTCTGTGGTGTGTTTGGAGTGGTTTCCATCTCTAGAGAAACCTGCATTCATCGCAGTGTTTCGGTATTTCCCATTTAGCCAGGACTCTCCTCTGTGCAGCGCTGCTTGCTAGCAACGCCGGCGTGCGGCGTGCATCGACTTTCCCAGGTGCCTGCTGGTAGTGGAACTTTTTAGCCTGAAGTTGGCTGTAAAGGCTTGAAGTCTCGAAAAGGCCAGTGACTAAGTGAGAAGATGAATGGTCCAAGCCAAACAAAACACTCTCTCTCCGTGTCTAGGATACCCTGGAGAACTAAGTCTTTTGATGTAAGATTCACATTTGAGGATCTGGAACGAGCATACTGTGAGACTGGATAACTGAGCTTAAATGTAGCAGAATGGCTTGGAGGATTGTGTCTACAGAGCTGCATAGACTAATGAGATGGTTTATTATTTTGGCTAAATTATGAGCAATTGCCAAGATTATTTCATCCTAGGAGGATTAAGCATTAACCTGCAAATTTGAAAACTGGCCTTCAGTTCCCAAAGTTGGACTGAGTTCCCTACATGATCCTGTTCAATTCAGAAAAACCTCCAAAATGTTATTGGATTTTACCTATGAAAAGGAAATAATGAATATGGTGCCTGCTTGGGGGATTAAATTATTTCCATACTTACTTAAGTAGTAGTAGTCCTTTGTCTATAGGAACTGCAGACATATTCTGCCTGCCTTCTGCCTACGTTGGGTTTGCTTGATGCATCAGGATGAAGGTTTCCCCAGCAATTAGAGCTGATCTCGCGCTGCCCTTACTGAAGCCAGCAGAGCCTTCTCCGTTAGTTTTATTAGGAGCAGATATCATCCCATGCTTAGCCCTTTGGGAATCAGTTCCAGACCCTGCTTCGGATGCTGCAGGCGCACGAAAGCGCAGGGGAACGGGCGGCCTGGCCCTACGCAGGCCGCCGTCCCTCTGCCCCAGCGCCCGAGGGAGCAGAGAGGGCCGAGCCCTGGGGCAGGCACAAGTGCTGCTGCGCGGTGCGTTACTGTCCTGCGTGGCTCTCAGTGCCACTCGGCCTTTCCTGTCATCATTGCCTATGCCAAATGCTATCAATTAAAGTCCTGTAATAAAACCAATATGTTATACTTATCTCTAGTAGAGGCACATTGGGATTTTGCTGGGTGCAGACATATGTTATGCTGAAAGTGTTTCAGGACTAATTTGAGCATAACAACAGAGAAAGGGAGCGAGGAGAGGGTCTTTGTGATCTTTGGTGCTGGCTGTTTACAAAAGCTGAGGCAAGTGTGACACATTGAGTTAGTGCATACCATGGGTCCTGCTTACAGCACTGGGGCAAAAAACAAAATACAAATCAGGTGTTTTAATTAGTTTTTGTTGCTGTCCTAGAAACAATAACATAATGAGAGCTAGACCTGCGTGGGAACCTTAAATACTTTATCAAGAATTGGAGTGATGAGCAGTCTTGAGCTTTCCCTGGAAAGAAGGAAATGCTATAGACCAAATGCTCCTCCTTCCTCAGGCAAAACTTGCATTTAGTAGTGAAAGAGCATTTCTTAGATTGGTATTTTTTTAGCTATCAATAATTTTTTTTAATCCCTTAGAAAGAACTGCATGTGTAGTGCATTAGCTATGCTTCTAATTGTGCACACTAATTTTTAAGTGCTTTTTGAACAAGTTTGTATGATATCATCTGGTAGGTATTTTAGATAAATTGCATGGCTTAACATTTTATAGAATGACAGAGAATCTGAATCCCTTTCTCAGTGTGGAGGACATTTGGAGCTTAATGTATCCAAAGCCTTACACTTATCCAGGGCCTTACACTGTAGCTTGAGAACCTCACCCAACTATTTATTCAAGATTTTGAACTGTGATAGTAGTGATCTAATAGAGATGGCTTCTTTTAGGCATTAAGTCTGAAGAGTTTCTCTTTTAAAACAAATGGGTGCATACAAACTAAAAAAAAAATACGTCAGGAAGAAATTCCAAAACATTAAGTCAGTGGTGAAATATCTATGATCACTTTGCCCCAGCTAAGCTGGATCATAAAACACAAAACCTTAGTGCTGCAGTACAGTGCGCTGTTTCCCTTTTTAGCAGTGTTTATCATCACCATGTATGCCCATTTATTTTGGATTTCGTCTATTGTATTGCACATGTGAACTTAATTTCACTCGAGAGTTTAGTTTCCATGTTCCCTCTAGTACAAAAGGAACAAAAAGTTGAATGTTGTGTGGGAGGCTGAAGCGCCTTCATCCACCCCAAGCCCCCGAGACCCCTCAGGTGGAAGGTGTGGGATGAGCCAGGGCTTCCTGCTCGCTCTGGCCTCGCAAGCTGTGCACGGCCTGAGTGCCCTAAACCACCCTGCCCTGCCAATTTTCACATACTTCTGGAATTCTAAATTAGATTGGCTCTCCAGCGAGAGGCCATAGAGAAACCTCAGAAGCTAGGGGATGTGTTTGTGTGTTTGAGTAAATGGTTAATGCCCTAGAAATGTGATTTTTCAGCATCCTAGGAATATTTGAAAATCTCTCAGAAGTCACCAACTAGGTGAAACCACAGGAAAAAGACAGGACCTACCGGCCTAAAATGAGTGAGAAACGCATGGCTAGAGCAGTGTCTAAACACTGGAGTCCTGAGTGCTTCCAACCTTTCCGGACCAGTCACCCACCCAGGGTTTCCAGGAGGTGAAATCTGGAAATAGGGGAAAAGGGAAGCCTGAGTATGTCTCCAAATGGCCCACGGGATGGGGCACTGGGTCCCACTGTCTAGAGATTATTTGAATTTATCTGGCCCAGTCTATGCCGTAGCCCAGTTGTTGGTACTGTCCCTAAAGACATGATCTTTTTCCTTTGCTTTCCTTTCTGCTTGAACACACTGAAACCCGAAGCGCTCCTCTGCCAGCAGAGTGCTCCAAACACCAGCATCAACATTTAGGATGGCTGCTTTTGTCTCTCCTGATGTCTCTCCTCTGTTTCTGATTAAATAACTGTCCTACTATAAATGACTAATCCTGGTTGTAAAAATTTTATTATTTTAAAATTAATTTGTTGTATTCAGAATCTTGGAAATTCTGGTCGCAGAATTAGTAGGTTCTGCAATTTCAGGAGAAAGGGGATGTTACAAGTTCTTGACTAAGACCATGATTACTATTTGGAAAGCAGGCAGAACTCTTACAAAATAAAGATAGTAAATAGCATGTGGTATGATTTGTGTTGTTGTATGAAACAGACACAAATGAAAAGTTTATGTTTCTACTATACAGTTTTCTTGTGTACTTCTCATTACCTTATGATTTCAATATAGGAGACAAAAGCACATTTTTTGAATGTAAATTACATGTCTCTTCAATTATACGTTAGCCAATACAGAGTCTGGTAGCACTTTGAACTTCTTATTTATTTTACTTGTTTATATAACTTAGCTAGATTATCAAACTAGCTCCCCATGTCCCTTTATTGCGTATGTTGTCCTATTTTGTCATCTCTCTCCCTTTATTTTTCATGGTCAGTACAAGGCTACTCTGCCAGGTCACTGATTCAGGCTTTTGCCACTAATTTATTTAGTATTTTCTGAGCTTGCTTTCTTCTTTTTGCTATTTCTACATCTTCTTAAGAATTCGCATACCTTCCAGTGCTGGCCTGCTGAGGAGCCAGGGGATCTGCTCCAAGCGTGAGCCTCCTCCCCACAGCCAAGTGCAGCACAGAATGACAGCTAGTCTTTATAATCAGTGTTTGCAATTAAAACAATCTGTAATTAGGCTCAGATATTTTATCCTATTTTAAATTCAGATTCCCCTGGAAATTCCAGCAACTTAACTTTTATCTGCGCTATATTTTTTTTGCCATCTTAACTGTTACTTACGTGAAAGCCCTACCTATTATAAGAAATTCTTGAAGGGCAATCCAACCCTTGAACTCCCCGCACGTAGCTTCTTTTCAGACTTACTTTAAAGCTACTGGGGCTGTCAACTTGAATATCATCCCTTTTCTAAGTGGTGCCTTTGGAAAGAAGTGTTGGTAATAACCTTGGGATGTTAGTTATCACTAACATGCAAGGGGAAATAGTGTGGTCCCCAGCCAGCGCTGGGAAGATAGGAAAGTCATTACCTTTCTGACAGAATTTAAAATCCCTAATTTGAGATATAGTTTTCTGTGAAATAATTATTAAATCACATATGATTAAGACTGATGTAAAAGCTTGTTTCTCTCTTGAGTCCTCTGTTGGTGCAATATATTAATAAAATACCTGCAAAATCAGCTTGTCTTTATGTATTTCTCACCTGTCCCTTCTTTCAAAGGATTTTTTACCAATTTGTTCAAAAGCACTTTCCTAAAATTATTATTCCTTCACATTTACTGCTAAAAATTAAAGCAAGAGGGATAAACTGTAACTCTGCCACTGTTATACACCTCTCCTTCCTTAAAGGAATTTTACATGAGAAATAAATTTTAAATGAGAAATGTTAAATAAGATCTTCTTGAAAGGGTCAATTTCTATGTCATGAATTCTGGATTTTGTTTGCCTATAATTCTGCATTTGATTATAGAGCTTTTATTATTCTTTCCAAAATTCCGCTGGCAGTGAGCTTTTTCAAGGAGTTAGTTAGCACAGTGAAAAAGGCTTCAAGTTTTATACATGGTCTTTTCAAATGCATATACATTCAAAGGTATGTTGGTTTGTGGTAGTATTATTCATCACAGTTCTTTTCTTGCTCTGCGTGTATCTGAAGACACATTTTTCCCAGTACATCATCTAGGCAAGTCGCATTACTTGGCCTGGATGAATATTTTCTTAATCCAGTGAGGGGGCTGAGAGAAAGCGACAGGTCCT
>JAVCKT010124621.1:0-20070 GCA_032273925.1 Rhynchotus rufescens
CCCCGCCCAGTGTCCCCACAGCCGGGTGACAGCGGGCTAGGGCCCAAAACGCCACCAAAGTGCCCCAGGAACACGAGTGTCCCCTCACGCGGGTGACCCCGCGGCTTGCTCAGGTGCCGTCACACTCACATTTTCATCTAAAGGCCGCCTCAGCCTTCCGCAACGGCCCCCAAACTCCCAAACTTGCCTTTTTTTGAGACCCTGGAGGCATCGAGACCCTAGAGATACAACCCGGCCCAAGGCTGCTGTGGCGTCATCCCAAAAAAAGCCAAATTCCTCCAAAGTGTGGCCGGCTCCGTTCAAAAACACTTCCCTGGTGTGTTGTTGAACACCGCCCAAAGCAGCCCTGAGACACCCCGAAAGTTCCCAAGAACTTCTGCCTGAGAGCAGAGCCAAGAGCCCCCAAAATACGTATAAATCAGCCTCGATAATTGCTAATTATGTGGAGAGATGGAAGGTATTTTGAAGCAGAAGTGGCCGCAGCTGGGAGCTCCAGCTGATGATAATCCTGCAGGGAAGGCTGCAGGATGGAGGGGTTGTGGCTCCATTCCCTATTACTCAGGCTAAAACTTAAGATATGAAATACCTTGTGCAAATGCACGCTCTTTGTAGTGCTTTTTTAATGGAAAAAAATATAAATGCGTCTTCCTTTGGCCCGGAATATTGTCAAACAGATAGAAATGCTGAAAATAAATTGCATGAGGTCCCATCTTTCAAAGGGTGTTTGCTGGTGTAACAGAAGCCCGAGGCACTTTGCAAAGGGGAGCTTTGTATGCGCCACTGATTCATGAATGTCATGTCTTAAAAACAAAACTAAAACTAGTTTGAGAGAGAAAAAAGCAGAAACGAGCTGCAGCCAAGCAGTTTTCCTCATTTCAGCATTGCCAGGGCAGTTCAGCAAAACAGAAAGTGCTTTGAAATGTATTTAATTTAATTTCACCTTCTCTGGGGTTTTAATGGTGAGGAAGTGGCCAGAGAGAGCCCACTGACTTTGTGGCCTTGTGCATAACGTGACACTGAAGCCACTCATTAACTGCTATTACATTTCAATTATTTAGAGTATCCTACAATGATAATTTTCTATGCAAGAGAGCCGCTGGTTTCACATTATGGCCTGTGAAAACAGTGCAAGGCCTGGGCGCATTTGAACTTTATATTGCTGTTCAGTGAGTCATGGATCAGCTGATGGTTTTCGGTCATTTTGCTTTAAATACTGCTTTTGCAGTTAGGAAGCACCTTTCATCAGAATTGCTCTTAATGCAGCTCCAAAGGCTTTATTAGCACCTGGTACAGGCAGTGGAATCAAGAAAGGGTGAAAACCAGGCACCATTGAACAGCATTTAACAGGTTAATGGTAAAACACAAGGGATTTCATTGTTTTATTGCTATTATCTTGAGTATGATGCTTTTTGTTTTGACATTTCCTTTCTCAGATAGCAGAATAGACAACATGATACCTTCACAGCCCTTGCTAAGGCACCAACAGTTTGGGTACCAAAAATGCAAGGAGGAAAGTGCTCTGCCATGAGCTGCTGGTGCCTTCTGCAGCTGGATGTGGTCTTGGATGCTCCCATCAAAACTCCCTGCGTCGTCTGAGGCTGCT
Organism: Rhynchotus rufescens; assembly: GCA_032273925.1. Taxonomy (NCBI): domain Eukaryota; kingdom Metazoa; phylum Chordata; class Aves; order Tinamiformes; family Tinamidae; genus Rhynchotus; species Rhynchotus rufescens. The sequence goes on from JAVCKT010124621.1 coordinate 1,604, forward strand.
CAGTTTGTGGCATGGAGCACAATAACCCTAAGGAGAGAGGTGACCACAAGGTATTTGGTGAGTGTATGCCAAAAAGTGAGGAAATAAACTTTCTGCAGCAAAATCTAAGTGGAAAAATAGATATGGGAAGGTAAAAATTAGGTCTCGGGAGATTTCAGAGTTAGATTATTAGGAAACAATATGGTTTCTTTCCAAAAAGGTGCATGAGCCTGGTAATGATGCTAACAGCAGGTACTTGGCTTATGCAAGGATGACCATTTCCATAGAAGCATCATTTGAGAGCAGAGGACAGCATGGCAGTTATTGCCACCCTCCATTTCGCAGAGCCCCGCTGCGTAACAGGATTTGGCAGCTCTCTTTCCCAAGTCTAACCACCAAACACCATTTCTCATTTCCTCTTTTCTAGTAGTGGTGAAGGCGAGAAGAGACAGGTCTGGTAGTGATCTAGAAGTGATGGGGGTTTCCACCCTGCATCTTCTGCACTAGCCCGTGATCTGCCCTGCAGAGGCTCTTCCTGAAGGGTTTTGATCATTATATGTTGTCTTTTATCTATTGATTTTTAAGGTCCAGGTCAAGAGGTTCCTCGTTTTCTGCATAACACTTTTCCTCCAGTTATTCATGCTTTTCTCCTTCCACCACATGAGCTGTTTGGGGGCCAACAATGACAAGAACAGACACTGAATCTGGCCACGTGAAGGTCTGGTTGCTGTGTCCGAAGGGACTAATGTCCCAGCAAAGCAGAAATTGCCTCTTCCTTCCCAAAATCTTGAACCTATGGAGGTTCTTTCCATAATGATATAAGTTAATCACACTTGCTCATCTTTGCAGATTGTTTGGTGTTGACTATGGAAGGGTTTCTTCATATTAAGCCAATGTGATGTGCAGCTGAGACATCTTTCCTCTTTTCCAGGGTTAGCTTCTGTGCACATTGCCTGCACCAAGCTGTAACTGGGTCAGGAAGACTCTCTGCAGGTGGGACGGACCATATGTTTGGGCGTGACATCCAGGAGGAGCTATAATCTCCACATTTAAATACAGTTTTATTCCTGAGCTTGCAGTTGCGTAACATTCACTGCATAGTTGTGTTTAAATAAAACAGTGGATTTGTTTAAGTTTGTTTTTTCCCCCTGAACAATGAGCTGTGCAAATAAGCTGAGGGCTCTCATGCAGAGCCTGGTATCAGAGGCAAGCATGAAAATTTGTATGAGCAATTATTGCAGAGCAGTTTTGGTTATCAGCTGTGAGACTAAGTATTTCAGATTAAAACTGAAATATGCTTGATGCCTCTGCTGCTCTGCAGTCCTACAGTTGAAGGAATTGGTATCTGTAATTCCCTTACAAACGAGACAAGAAAATAGTTTCCTTAACACTTTTAAGCCAGAAACTGACCTAGACCATTGCCAATTTTCACCGTGTCTCATGTTTTTAAAATCTTGATGCCTTGGAAAAAAGTCATTACACACACAGCTCAGATTTATTAAGAAATAAGAAGGAGCAAAGTGTCCGTTCCACATGTTTATAGCTAATACTTCCAAATGTGATCTAGGAGTTTCCAGAAGATTGAACAGCTGGGCTACAAATGAAAAGAATCCCTAATCTTTTAAGGTCTATTAATACCCCTCCTCCCAGCCTATTTCCCATGTGGGAGCACAGAGCCAGCTGAGACACTTTGAAATTATTGGACCATAATAAAACCTCATGTTTGCCCCATTTAGGGGGAAGAATTTGCATTAGAAAACACTTTATGGCACTTGCTGCAGACACCCTCACGTGGTGTTTCAACACAGAGCAAGGTTCTGAGCAAGGCAAGTGTGCTACTTCCCCTTGGGACAGCTTCACCATGCAGAGAGCATGAGGGGGAACAAGGAAGTTTACAAATTGATGCAATTTTCTCACTGACCACAATCCTATTCCCAGCCATCCGAGACTGCTGCAGGAAGGACTGCAGCACGAAGGAACACTGGCTGCCACATCACATTGCTTGCTTTCTCCTTAAGCCCCTTTTCAAAATCACTCTGTTTTGATTTTTATAGCATTCAGGTAAGCTTTAGAAAACTGAAACCTTGCTTGTTCAAAGATCAGAGCAGAAACTACTCACATTTCTGTGGACTTGCTCTATACACAGTGGCTTCCTTAGGAGATTCTTCCCCAGATCCTTTCCTGGTTGCAGTAGACAGTCACTGCTCCCTCACTGCTCACCAAGAACCAGCTGGAGAGCATCAAGGCCATCAACTCAAGGTGTTACTGAGCTGCAGCTGCAGGACTGGGGCTTTTATGGCTCACCTGGGAGGAGTTAAGGTCTATAAATACCCTGCAGCCAGCTGGGACCTTCAGTTCTGCTCAGTATGGGTTTGTTGGAAGGTGGAGAAGCTGCACCAGGAGCTGCACCAGGAGGTCTGTAAGGTCTAATGGGGGACGGCATTTGATCCCACAGAGGGGTATCAGGGTATCCCATATGAGATATTGTACCCCTGGTGCCCTAGAGTTTTTTGGTCTAGAGGCAAAGGGTTAGGATTATTCCCAGATAACTAAATATTAGGGTTTTTTTAAATATATTTATTCCTTTAGTTGAGGATTTCTCATTTTTAAAATATATTCTTTTAATTGTGTATTTAGCTGGTTTCCAAAGTTATTTATCCAAAAAATGTAAACAGCAAAGGTATCAATCACTCTTATTTTTTGGGTCAGCTTTAAATGTTTTAGTTATGCTATCAGAGCAAATAACTAGCAACACAGATTGCTCTGAAATCATGACTGCCATGGGGCTTTATTTCCAGGAAGAAAAACCTACTTTGCTTTGACCTGGGTGCTGCAGAGCCTGTGGAGATGCCTCGGTCCAGTTTGATGGACCCTTTTGCAATGTTGTTGTTGTTTATTCACATTGTTTTTATCGCTCCAGCGTGTGTGAGTATCGAAAGCGAGTCATAGTCTCGGTGAAAGCAGCAGCGTGTGCAGCAAGTGCCCTGAACCTGCCCAGTAAAAGGCAGTGCCGGTCCCGGGAGTGTTTGCACAGAGGGCGGGAGGGAAAGCTGCAGCCGACGGCCTCGGGTTTGTTGTTCTGCACGCGGAAAATCCAGTGTTTTTAATGGATGGGCTCATGGCACTGGGCTGGGTGGCTCCGGAGGGATGTCTGTGTGCTGTGATAGCAGGAGGGCTCTGTTGGGGATAGGGGAGCAGCAGTGTGCTGAGCTTGCAAAACCAAAAAACCTACCACTTGGTGCACTCTTAAATTAAAAAAAATTTAAAAGTTCAAATTAAACAGAATACATGACTGTATCTTGGTAGTTTTTAGCAGACTTGCTCTGCTAGACCACTGCAACTTGCTTTTCTTATCTGACTAGTGGTGAATCCTATTTCATATCATTCCCCTGATAAAATGGAGTATGTGTTTTTTCCATGGTGGACAAGCAAATAGAGGAAGAGCTCAAAATGTTCATGCAATAACTGGTATTACATTGCAGTAACTGTGGCATTTCCCTTGCCTTCACAGTGTTTTCTTCTTGCTAGCCCCCACTTTTCCCCATTAACCTCTTATTTAAACAAAAAATAGAGGGTCCAAGCACCTTCAGAGCAATTTAAGGGCTTCAGAAACTTTAACTTTGTTCTGTTGTTTATTTGTGTCTTCACTCTCGAGGATAAAAGCTTTAAAGGTCTGGACAGGACTCAGGTTGACCAGTATCTTGGAATGGCCCTATTCTGTGGTTGGATGTGGATGGCTTCTCTCTGCAGTAGAAGCAGCCGATGCTGCTTTATCGGTTTATCCTTACCAATATCACAGGCTCTGTGTAAGCAGGAAGAAGCACTTTACTCTTTTCTGAGTTGTTGAAGTTGAATTTTCCTGAATAAAAATCTGTATTCTCCCTGTGAGTTTTCATTTGTGTTTTTATCTGTAGAAATAAGTGGCTGAGCATGGACTTTGTGTCTTTTAAGGATATAAATCTCTCTTGCATTTCTTATTTATAATATCTTTAAGGCTTATTTTTCCACTTTATAAAAGCAGAAGGAATTTCAGGTCTTATAGACATCAAACAACCATACAAAAACTCTGAAGTTCCACCTGTGTGTGACTTCATGGAAGGCACAGCTGGAAAGGGATTTCTTTGCACTTGAGGTCTGTTGGCACTCCTAGACTGGCCTTCATTTCTGTTTGTAGAAAATATGAAGTTTTCAATGAGTTTTCAGGTACCTAAGGACCTTTGACAATAGCAGCACTGATATTCTCTAGGAGTTTTGCAAAAATCATTAAATACTTTGTGCTTTTATCAATATGTGCATGTGGTATTCTGGTTTTAAACATGGACAGCATGGGCTAAGTTTTTGGTGATGCAAATGATTTTGTGCTGGAAGAGGGCTGTAGGGTTACCCTCATTTTAGGGGCCTCTTCTCAAGCTGGCAGCTACTCCTGAGCTTTTTACCAGCAGTTTGGAGCATCTGGCTTGAGTTTTCTGTGGAACATTTGGACTCTTCCCACTAAACTAGAGGCAGAATAGGTTGCTTAAAGCAAATGGTGAGAATACCTTCAGTCTCTCTGGGGAGAAAAAACAACAAAAAACTCTCTATAAAGAGCAAATTATGCTAATTGGTAAGAAATATGCCCAGAATCCATTTAATTTGACTTGATTAGGAGTAGGCAGAAGGTGTGAGCAGAGCTGAAGAGCTATTTCTGTGCCCACGAGCACGTCGTGCACAGAACTTCCCCCAGCGAAGGTGAGATGCTTTTTACCTTGTGTAGGTGCAAATTGCTGTTGGGGATGCTTAAAGGTCTGAGTGCTGCTAAATATCTGCCTGCTGTTAGTGTGATTTTGATTTATTTGCTTATTTTAGTGCAGGGTGAATGCACTTCACAGCTTCTATTGCTGCTGAAATGAGGAGTTGGATCCTGCCTGCTCCTTCTGCCTGCATGTCCTTGCCAGGTTCAATGTGTCACCTTGTCAGGTGGCTGGAGAACTCTGTGCATGGATCAAACTCATCAAAATGTCAGCAAATTGTCCTAGCAAAAAGATTTCCACCTTGTCCAACTGTGTAGGTCTGAGGCAGGATTTCTGGGGTTTAGAGGTGTGGGATGAGCAGAGCATGGAGTGGGAAGAAGGCAGCAAGTCATCTCCTATGTGTCAGCTGGGAGCTATTCTGCTGATTCTGGCAGGTGAGAAACTGCCCGATTGAAAGGGATTTCACTGAATCTGCTTGCAGAACCAAGAGATTCAATTTGCAATATGTAATTTTAGAGCATGTGCAATAATGTACAACATATAAACATACTATATGGAGGTCTTTCCTACAGTGCAGCTGTGCACGTGGTCACATATGCTGCAATGGGACTGTTTGATGCATTGCAGTGTATTTGCAAGGGTGTGTTTGGGTGAGGGTCTCCAAGCTGATCCTTATCCCACTGATCCAGCTGCAAGGAGTGAAAAGAGCAACCTTGATGCTGAAAGCACCCAGGAACTGAGTTCTGACCCTAGATGCATGGAAAACGGGAGGAAAAAAGAACTTAAACACCCTTGCCATTCAGAAATATAAGTCTGGAATTAAAAAAATAAAACCCCAATTTAGGAAAATGGTCACATCTGCTTTGTATCTCATGGAAAAGGTTTCATTCCTTGAGCCCTGAATCACATGCCAAGCTTTGCAGGAAATGCTTTGTGTGCTGTGGCACTTGTAAATGTAAATATATTGGCTAGGCAAGTCTTTCTTGCAAATGAGTTAATATTGTAATGCTTAAGTTATAAAACTTCACCAGAAATCTGTGGTTTTAATTCTTCATCCTTCTTTATATTCCCAGGAAAGGCATCGAAATAATTAAAACTTACGAAAGAGCCTAAGAAAGATAAAAATCTGTGAGTATAGTTGCTATGAACTAAAAATGTGAGAATAAGACTGTTTTTTTTCTGTTCTCTGAAAGGAGCTACTTGCAGGCACAAAAACATATAGTTTCCAAGCTGAAATGCCTTAGTAAGAAACAAATTAAACACTGGCAGTGAAGAAATGTGTAGCATAACAGAAAACTGCTGGTGGAGGGGGTGGTAAAAATGATTTTGTGATGGGTTATAATGGATTTCCCCTGGCAGCAGATATTCCACCCACGTCAATGCACAGACTCCTGGTATGCAGCAAATACTGAGACGTGAGAAATTTGCAGCTTATTAGGAAGCATTAGACTAAGAATATGACTAAGCCACTCTCTAACTAGTTTGGGTAGCTTTGATGTATATTGTGGTCTATATAACCACATATAGACATAGGTAAATGTCTATAACGCTCTGTGTTTTTAAGAGCGTTTAAGAACCATGTTCTGTGTGGATATTGGGAATATTTGGTATGCTTTTTACCTCTGTTTGCCTGATAGAAACTAAGGATTGAAAACATAAAATGTGGTTGCAGGTTGCTAAAATTTTGTAGGAACTTATTACTTATCTTTCCAGCATATCACATCTCCCATGTAGAAATAGAGTTTTGGATAACAGGGCTTTAATGGTCAATACGGCCCAATTTGTCAACACACTGAAGTTATTAGCAATGGACTGGATATTTCAGCACAGATTTTATTCAAAAGAAATAGCTCTGTGCAATCAGGCTTTCAGAAATACCCAAAGGTTTTGCTTCAGGGGGATGATAGAGCATTGACTGCAACGGCATCAGGAAGCAGCATGGAAGGAAAATGGGTTTGTTCCATTGCACTGAGCTAAAGTGAAGGGAAAAATGATAATATCTGCTAGGATGAGCTAATTCCTTTCATTATGTGAAACAAAAAGAAATGGTTTGAGAAGACTCTCTTGACAGCTTGAATTCTTTTGATGAATCTTCATGGTTTTGATGTGCTCAGGACTTGCTTATGGGATTAAAGGCTCTCATACAGTTTCCCACTAGTCTCAATGCTCTTTGCAGACTGAGGTCTGTTTCTTTGGGCATTGCAAGCAATTAATATTTGAAGTATTTTAAAAATACCAGTAATTTTCTGATTTTTTGGCAAATAGCATCATGCAGATTTTAGCTGCAACAACTGGAGAACCTCAGTAAATTGAGTCCACTCTGGTAGTGATTTGTCCCCAGGAAAAATCCTCTGCATTGGAGTTTATTGCTCTGTTAGAAGAAAGTTATGAAACTATTTTAATGATGCTGTCAAAACATGAATGAGAAGGACGGTAGTAAAGAAGCCCTTGGTTAAAATTATTTGTTCTGCCACCATAGGATTTATAATTTTGCATCTTCTATTGAGCCATGGTTGACCAAAGTACATTACATAGGCTGTAGGTTTTTAGCTTGGTCTTCAGGACTAAATCACTGGTACAGAATTATGTGATGTAGATTTTAATATATATCTGATAAGCTGCATTAGAAGGACACTATTATGTTGAGGTGAAGAGGAAAGCTCCTGTATACTGCTAAATCCATCCTGGGTGCAGAGGCTTTGAGACATTAAATACTTTTAGCACCCTGGCATCCTAGTTTAACTACAAATGAACACTAATAGTGGGGCTCACTTCCATGCATGTGTGTTTTAATCCATACATCATTTCCCTGGTTTCAAGCTTTCCTCTGCAAGCTGCTCAGAATTTTAGCTGGGATCCAGAACAGCACATAAGCTCCTTAACGAAAGGATCAATTAAAAAAGCTGTGAGTTGAGCAGCAAGTTGTTCTGTTGTGTAGCCAGGCAGCTGGGTGGTGTTCTCCTAGGGATAAGGTGATGGGAAGCAATTCCCTTTTCTCTTTGAGTTATTGCATGGAAAATGCAGGAGGCTGGAGAGGCAAGAAAAGGTGAATCCAGCTAAATATGCTGCTGCTGCAGGAAGAAGGAAGCGGTCCAGCCTGGTCAAGGGGGTGACACCACCTTTGCACCCACCTTCAGGTCTCAGCCCTCCCCTGAACAGCCAATTTCCCCCTTAGGATGAGACCAATATATCCAGATGTGTGCATTTGAAAACATTTTGCCCTGATGAACTAAAGTTGAGAGTGAATTTGTTTTTGTCCATACCCTACCAGGAAGCAGCTCAGAGGTGTTTGGGTCCTGCTTTCTTATGATGCCATTTTATAATCCTGTCCTGTTGGGATTATTTAATAGCAATTTTCAGTACTTGGAACATATATTCTTTTATTTGAGGTTCTGATTCATGACTTATTTATCACTGGAAGTGGGGAGATACTGGTTGCCCTGACGTTGTAGTAATTTTGGGAACTGATATCTTCTGTGAGCCTCAGAAGATGCAGTGTATCTTGGTGGACAAGGTACCTGGAAACCAGAAGGACTGTTTAGTGATGGCTTTGCTTCCCTAAGAAGAAAATAACACCAGTTACCTGCTGTGCATTTAAGTGCATTGCTGTCCCTGCAGCAAATCTTTGCTAACTGTTACATATTAATAAAGTTCAGCGGTGGGGCAAGCAGAGTGAAGATAAGAGGAGCCACACCTGGGTCTGCAGAGGTTGCAGTGTTGCTGATCCAGGGCTGCTGTGCATGCACAGAGCGTGGTGGTTGCACATTACACCTGACTTGTGCATGTGCACAGAGCTTCATGTCTGCAGAGACCAGCAAGGTCCTGACCAAGGCACAGGAGGCTCTTTGGACATCAGGCTGTGTGTGAGTGACCTTCTGTTGCAGGGAAAACGCCTGGAATGAGAGGCTGCAAGCAAAACTGTGCAAGACAGCGGTATGTGGGTGTGTGTGGAAATGCCTTTAGGACATCTGTGTTATATCCACAGGAAGTCTAAAGTCAAGTGGAGCCATAGCCCAGAGTTCAGCTGGGTTTTGCTGTCGAGGTCTGGTTACCCAGGGACGTGTTTCGTCACAGCTCCCTCAAATCATCGATTGCAAAACGGGCTGTGATGTCCTGCATGAGGCACGAGCTGCTCATCCCTGTGTCTCGAGGAATGACTAAGCCTTACGAGTCTGTCTTAGCCCTTTAGGGAACACTGTCTCGTATAGCTGCTGCCTATATAGCTAGGGGAGGAGTTAGGTTCGACTTAGCAGCGAGGGATTAAAAGCAAATGTATTATGTCCCTTGTTAGGAAGGTAATAATCTTGAAATCAAGTGTCTTTGTGGGATGGGCACCTTTTTGAACGAGGATATTAGATCTCAGATATGAACCTTCTTTGGCATTTTTGGCTTCTTTGCTGGTCCTAGACCCTTTCTAAGCTTGCTTTTTATTTCGGCTCCTCTTAGGGCTTTTCCTCACACAGAGAGGTTTTGTTCAAGTCTTGGCAGGGATGCAGATGAGCACAGATTGCTGATTTTTCAGATGAACTTTGCTTTTTATGGGCTTTGCTCTCTGTTAATATGCGAGTTGTCAAATGAGCTTTTGGGCAACGGCAGCAAAAATGCATTTTCCTGTAGCAAACGCACAGTATTAGCTTAAATGTTACTGTTTTCCCTTTGATAGTGCCCAGAACAAAAGCCAAGGGAGTCGGTTGGTGGCCCTTGGGATTAAGGGCTGCTTTATGTCTCCCTGTGCTTGGTGCCTTTGCTGTGATCAGCTGCCCTGTTCCATAAGACGCTTTCCTGAGTAGTTCTAGCAAACCCCAAGCCGTGCAAAAAAAGGAGCAAGTGATCACTGAACAAGGATTGCTACTGTTCTCCAAAATCCTATTATATTCTTTGTACAGTGCGTTCGGTTCCTAACTCCCCATGTGCAGCTGTTTACGTTCTGCTTGATTATAAAGCAGAAGAAATGGGGTAAAAAGGGCAGAGGAGAAATGGGGCTGCATCCAGCGGAGGTTTATGGAGATCTGGGAGCACCTCTTGGATTTCTTTTCACTTTGGAGAAATGTTGGAGTGCTGTAATCCATACAAGTAAACCATGTGCTACCTAAGTGCACAGTTTCAATATCCAATAAATAGGTATTAAACAGCATTTCTGCTGAGTAAATAGGTATTAAACAGCATTTCTATTGAATAAATAGGTATTAAACAGCATTTCTATTGCTATGCATTTCAATAGCAACTGGATTTGGAAGTTGATATCAGTTCTACTATAAATACATGATATAATCATGCTTCTGTGATCTAAATCTCCTAAAGACGACTTAATTTCCTAAAAGAGGGAGTTGTGCAGTGCCCCTGCAATCATTTTCTGCCACAAAAGAGATGGAAAGGAGCTGAAGGGAACGGGAGGGAGGAAATCCCCACCTGAATCCCTGTCATGCAGTGTTTCCCGGCTTCCGTGTTTGCCCGTGGGTGACTCAGGTGGTTTCGTGGTGCTGACTCAGGGGTAACTTCTCCTAGGTCCCTGTTTTCCTGCAGATCCCATCGGAGCTGCTTGTCTGGCAGTGGATTGCCCTGCTGTGACTCAGGCGCAATGCAAACAGCATGATGGCTATAGGGAAAAGCTGTTAGTATCAGGTAGGCAGCGCTTATATGGTGTATGATGTATTTTATATAATGCCAGGGAGCCAGGGCTGCTTTGTAATTGGGATGCTAAACCTGAGAGCTGCCCGAGTGCCTGTGAGCAAAGGCTGGGACAGAAAGCAAAAGCAAAACCAGCCTCTAAGCAGCAGTGGAGGTTTTGTGAAACTTGCTGCAAGCAAAGTCTGGCTTCTTCATTTTATGGCATGTTTGGCTTTCATGTTCAGTCAGAGCTTGGAGGATCCCGATTTATGGTTTTCTGGGAAACAGGAGGTTTTATGGATGATGGTTCAGAGGATTTAAAGGAAGTATCTCCCTGTTTCCATGAAACCTGGCATTGGGGATGTTTGTACAGCTGGCACCTTTGTCCCCAAGCTCTGTGGTCACTGGGTGCTCCTCGTGGGCTGCTGGATGCCAGCCTGGGAAGGGACACACCTTGTGGGAAAAGGCTCTTTGGTCTGTGCCCTTTGGACACTGGCTCGAGCGGAGTAATGTCCAGGAAACCTCTCTGAGATGCTGCTTTGCTGAATAGAAGCTGGTTTTTCCAATTTCAGATTGAAATACATAATTAAAAAAAACTTGAAAGACATTTGATTTAGGTGAAAAATAGTAATTTATCTAGATAGGTGAATGTGAAAAAATAGATTGAAAATGAGGTTATGTCCTCTAGACATCTTCACACTCATAAATCCAGCCCAAGCGCCTTCCATCTGGGCATCTTATGAAGATCAATGCTTGAATCTGGGTTCTTCAGCCTTGCGTGTCAGGGTCTCTGCTTCCTCCACCAGCTCTGAAATAAACTGCTGGTATTAAGTAGTTTGGCTGCTGAGCAGTAACATCAGAGCTGATGTGCAGAATAGGAGAGGTTTAGTCCCTCTACATCCTTATTCTGCTCCTGTTTCCCCTTCAGTGACTTGGGAGAACTCCCTGAGGATACTGTACTCCTCAGGTACCTTTCTACTGTTTTATTCTATCCTATTTCTACTGGTTTTGTACAACTGCAGTTAGCACAGGCTTATCTTGAGGATTTCTGCAAAGATGGTCTTTAAAGAAACATAGCAACGCCCAGGGAAATAATTGAGATGCTTTTGGGGGAGGTTTAGTTAAATTGGCCTTTTTCAGCAGGCTGCGGACCTGCTCCAAAGCTGTTCTGCAGGAACACTGTGTAAAGAGGAGGAAAAATTGCTGCATTTGCCACGAAGCAGCACGAGTGCTACGAGGGGATCAAATGGCATCACCGTCTTACTGGTTCTTCTTGCAGTTGGCTCAGTTGGGGCTCCTGGCAGTCCCACCTTGGTGCTCGCTTCTCTAAGAGCCACAACCCCCCCATTTAATACAGATTATGATGTGAGCCAAAGGAGGGTCTCCGTGAGCTCCATGGAAAGGCTGGGGATGTGTTTCGCTAAGGGAGATGTTTTGTTCTGTATTGGAGTGTGTGTCTTTTTTCCCTCCCTCCTTTTGATTCTGCTAAAACCTGGTTTGCCAACTCCTTCCCTGCAAAACTTGGGACAGATTTTGCCTTTTTTAGGTTTAGATTTGGAACTTTTTCACCAGGTGAGGCTCAACCAGCCTCCATTGAAGCAGGAGGCTCAGTTTCACTTGGCTTTTGAGGAGAAGAGCAACCTCCAGTGCTGCAAACTGGGTGAGTGTCAGCGCTCAGAACCGAGGGCTACAGCAACCCAGCTCCACGGTCACTCGGATTAATGACTTGGACTTCACATTGTAGGGGCAGACTGTGTTCAAATATATATATATTTTTAATATATTCAAATAAAACATCCTTGCAAGGAAGAAGACTACTGTACTTTGCACTGTGGATGTGAAAATTGCTCTCTGCAAACTGGGTGTTTTTCAGATGCCATTGGAGAGTCCCAGTGTTGGGCAAGCATTACAGACCAAAACTATTTAAATGTGCACGGATAACACTCTGGGAGTTGGGGGTAACTTGTGACCCATAAATTTAAGTACTTGAACCCCTTTCATAGCATATCTTTTTTTCACAGCAGCTGAAACAAAAGTGCTCAAAAATCTGGATGTTGAATTTGTGGAAAGAAGGTTTTTTGGCCATTTCTTGCACTTGGTGCTCCCTGAGGCTATGCTGGTGTTATCACTATTTTAAGGTCCTTGGTGTCCCCTGCTCCAGGGCTGTGTGTGTTTAGAGGTAGCTGCTGTGGGTACCAAGGCTTGATGCTGTTTGCCCTTGTAATGTAGCTGCTTTCAGCCTTGTCCCATTCATTATTTAATAGGAAAGCACTGCAGCAGCTGTGCAGAGTAAATGGGGTGGGAATTAGGTCCCCCTTGGGAGGAAAGGAAAAAGAAAAATAAAGGAAAAAGATTCAAATAAGTGAGTGCTTTAATTCAGGGCTGTAAGCTCCCATTTCTGCCATTCTAGCTCTAATTTTTTTGGAGTAACAAAATGAAGGCAGTTTTTTTGGTGCTGTTTTCCACAGAACTCATTCCTGGAGAAGGCAGGATAATTAAAAACACAAGCATGTTTTCAAATTATAGTTTTCTGAAGCAAAGTGCTGGGGTCACTAACCACACTCAACAGCGCTATTAGCTGGAGCAGCAGAGAAAAAGGCAAAATAAAAAGGAGGCCTTATGCTTTTTGCCCCTCAGACCACAGAATTATTGGAATGGTTGGTTTGGGGCATTTTAAAGCTAGGAATTAAGAAATTATTGGAGTGTTGGTGACTTTCCATAACACCAGAGTCACAAGGGTTGGTTTGTCAGTGAGGAAGAAGGAACCTGTCATTTTTTGAGGTCTAGACTCGGAACATGGGGATGAGCTGGTGGTTTTTTAAATCCTTTTTTCTCCTGAAATATTGTCTGCTTCACAAACCCAAATATCAGGCAAGTTTGGTAATTTCTATTCAGATAAAACTGCGATTTGGACTGTGGAGATCATCAGGTTTAACAAGGTTCTACCACATCAGAAGCCACATGAGGTTAAGGTAGATCTCCATTGAAAGACCAAGAACTTTCCTTTCTTTCCTTTTGAGTGATCTAAGATGATGTACCTGTAGAATCCATTCCAAATCCCAGAGTCAAATATGTACTAAAATAGATGATTTATCCTCTGTATTATAGTGGAGGAGCCATGTGATGAGACACCATTGAATGCTCCTCCCTTAGAACATGGGTTTTGGCACCAGGACAAAACAGATGACCTAGATCTAGTCTCTTAATCTGGCTTCACTCTACCTATGTGTCATGAAACTGGAGCATTTATTGGGGATTTTTTGTCTCTGTTTTTTTTCCTACAAAAACTCTCGCATCATCTTAATTCAGTCACTGGAAACTATCTCCAGAGCTGCTGGAAACATCTGGATTTCACTCTTCCTGTGCCTAGCAGTGTCCTGCACTGTCCAACTGTGAGACTGGACGGTCCTTCTTTTAGAAAGCAAAGCTTGGAGATCCAGTCTTAAATGAAGGATATTGCATCTCAGAATGATATAGCTTAAAATATGCTACAAACAAAGTGCTGGTGCTACTTCAGGTAAACAAAATATGGGGAATTTTTGACCTTCTAGGAGACATGAATATATGAACACTTCAGATTAAGATGATGAGTGGGGTCAATGTGTTAGTTGAAGTGATGCATTTGTATACAAGATGTGCTCCTGACAAATGGGAGCCTAGCGGTGTGTGGGTGTCTGTGGGTTGGTGTTCAAATGATCACTCTTTAGAAGCTGGGTGATTAATTGGGTGAATTAAGTTGGTAACAGGAGGGTGAGTTTCCAAAAGAGCTCCCTGTTGGCAGTGAGGACCTTTCCGTGCCTTGGAGGTCTTGGATATTGCAGTCATGTTGTCCTGCTGGGTAGGATGGTTCCAGTTCTGGAAGGCAGGGACAAGGAGAGAAAGCAAGAAAGATGAATCATGGAGAGAGCAATATGACAAGGAGGAGCTTAGTTTATGTCTTGATGGACCCTCTGAAAAAGTACCTTGGCCAAGCTAACCTAGGCCAACTTCTTATCTTTGTGGTCCTGCTGCTGGAAGGGGCATGAAAAGGCTCCTCCTAAAGCTGGTTGGAAGGGCTGAATTTAATTCCCCCTTGAGCATCTTGTGCAGGCTCTTGCACTTGAACTTGCACCATGGCAGTCGGCTGAAATGAGGCAGCAGAGGACTACACTGAATCAGTCTAATCCAGACAGCATGCTTGTGGCTTGTAGAGTTAATTTACAATGGTTTTAATGGGCTTTGTTTGACATTTGTGATTACAGATTAATATTGTATGCCATGATTTATTTCTCCATCTATTTCTCCACATTGTTTACCAGGAGTGCTGAGAAGAGGCTTGATGGCTTTCTGCTCACTTCCAGTGTGCAGTCGGAGAGCTCCATGCTTCCCATTTTCTTCCCCTGGCACTGGAGCGAGGTGTCTTGCTGTTTGCAGAGGGACTAATCTGGATTATATTACATTAGCTCAGTGTTTCTTTACACATAGCAGGAATATTTAGTGGTGCTTGAGGTGTTTGACCACACATCTCATGGCATCTACCTGTTGAAATGCAGGTAAGGCCGAGCGTGAAGCCTGTTGGATCAGCTGCCTGGGGAAGAAACCTTCCTTGGTTAGGAAAGAGGAAGAGCCTGGGAACTGCTCTCAAAGGGAGGGGGAAAAAGGGGAGAAAAGGTAAACTCAAAGCTATTTCCAATCATTTGGAGCAGCATCAGCTGCTGCTAGGATGCAATCTTAGATTTAGGACACTGGTAGAAGTATCAGCATCTAATTTGGCCAAAACCTTTACATTTTATGCTTACATTTACATACTAGTCCTTTAAAAAGGCTAAAAACTTCAGGGATCATTGCTCCAACTAGACCTGAATTATCTCCTGCTGGTTTTACAGCATGTTTACATTTTTGCTGGAATAAGCTGCACTGTTGTCTCCATCCAGGTATGCACAAAGGATCCGGCTGTGTTTCTAAGAAGATCAATTCTAATTGCACTGCTCTTCACTATCAAATTCTTCTGCAAGAAAGAGTTGGCCTCTGCTTTGTGGTACTAATGGTCATCTTAACATTTTCTTTACAAACTTTATACTTAATGATACTAATGAGCAATAACTTAGCAGCAGCTCTTAGCTCATGGTGTTCTGCAAGATTGTTGGCTGCTTTCTGTGAAGGGCCAGGGGAATGAAAAATCCTCTTTTTTTTCTTGGATCTGTCTTGTGTTAATGCTGACAGTTCAGCTACTCATACCTCTTTTTTAAAAAATATTTTCTTTGAAATACAGTGAGAGCTGGTACAAAAGCTTCTTGGTGCTGCAAGGTTTGATTTAATGGCACAGGGCTGAAAAGTGGTGTTACTGTTTAAAATACCACAAAAGAATAATAAAGACTGTCTCAGTGCTCTGATCTTGCTTGGTCTGCAGCACATCTCAGATACTGAGTTTAATAGAAACCAAATATTCCCTTGTTTAAAGAATATAGTATTCTAGGCATTATATTGCATGTCTAATTTGAATTTAGCCTTAGAATTTGCAAGTCTGTTTCCTTGTAATAGGTTCTTATTAGCACCTACTAAGTGCTATAATTAAAGGTTTATAACAAAGCTCAAGTCTTGAAGAGCAGTTTTTATATTTTGTAAAACTGGATATAGGCTATTTTATAATTTGGGGTTAATATTTTGCAATTTGGTTAGCCTTAGATGTTGGTTAGCCTTGTTTCTTGAGCCGGGCTCTGGAGCATGGTCCTATGCAAGACCATAGAGCAGTTCAGCTGTGAGCTGCATTAGCCTTTGGTGTCTCTCTGCTCATCTCTCTTGAGTAAGAGAAGACCTCACTTCAGGTAGACAACCTCTATGAAGCTAAAGCTTCCTTGTATCAGTTACCTATAGGTTACATAGCATTGGATTGTGTATTTGTGTGAGTTTATATTATAAGGGCTCGTGATATTGACAGTCACTAGTAATTGTACATGAGATACTTCCATTAACATGGAAGTATCAGCTGGGACAAATCTTGTTGCTTAATGTTGACTGAAGTTTGCTTAAACGATCTCTTTGTATGTGCATACATATTCATAAAACCTCTTTATACTTTTTAGAACTGTTCCAGCAGAGATTTTCATTGTTGCTTTTCAAAACACATTTTCTTCATTCATCTCCTCAATTAAAATAGATATATGCTGTGAGCAGTATTCTGTTTTTGTCTTCGTAGATCTGCACACAAGTTTGAAGACAATAATAGACAAAGATGACGACACCGATAAGCAGAGATGAATAAGAGGAAGTGTGATTGGAGGTATGTTAATTTGTGATATGAAACGAGAACTGTCCCTAGGTACATTCAAATTGCTCTTTATTTTTATTTATTACTCAACTTATTTGCTTCATTATTTACTTCTATCACTTTAAAAGGCATCTGGATTTAGTCATGAAACCTTTTCTTTAAGAGCAGGCCTCATATTTAGCATTCAGCTGTCTCAAAGTATTTCTTCCAGCGATGATGTGAGTTGTTTTACAAGATGCAATCTCCCAGGACGATATGTTCCTTATGATACCTCAGCCTCTGTTGTATTGAATGGTCAGGTAATATATTAAATAACTCAGTAAGGACAATGCAGATTAGCTGCGTAGACACAGTTTTTAAAGCAGAACTAAGATCAAATGATTAATGAGTGGGAAGATTAGCTGGTGTTGGGCTCTGGCCACTCTTGTCCCTCGAGGTGAGTGTTTTCCTTTGCTCCCTTTCATTGGCACGCGTGAAACACCTAAGCCTGGTGCCCTCACACCCCTCCTGCTATCCTAGGATCGTCGCTCCCGCAAATTACAGGGCTGGCGCTGACCGAGAAGGGCAGGGCTTGCTCTCTTGTACCTTTTTATGGCATTGCAAATAGCTATGCAGCTGTCCTGGAGGGCAAGAAGACAAATTACAGGCTAAGGCAGTCTGGTGTCTGGAGCTTGTGGGCTTCATCCTTCTAGCAGGACCAAAGGACTTGCTCAAGTCTCAACTGGGCCTTAACTGATACTAAGGTGCATCTTCAAATCCAGCTTGGCTCCCAAGTGGTGAGTAGGTATTGCTGAGGTTGCTCCTGAGGGTAAATCAGGAGTAGCACGTTGGTGTAAAGTCACTGAGAGCAGAAAGCTTCTTGTCCAGCTAGAAGGGCAGGGTGAGTATGGGGTAGCAGATGGGAATTAACACTACTTAGATTTGCTCAGGAGAAAAGTCTTTTGCAAGAGATGGGCAGCAAGGCTCCATCTTCATCTTCTGATCCAAGATCTGCACTAGCTTTCTTGAAGACTGCTACTAATTCCTATCTTCTAATATTTGACATAGCAAAAACTCCCTGTTTTTGATCACAAGAAGGCAGATGGGCATCTTCCTGAGAACCAGAGCACAGACTTGGAGTGTAGGATTCCTTCTGATTTCATTTTGCTGTAGGGCCTTGGATGTACATGGGAATAGGACCCATCCTACAGTTCTCTAAGCTAAACCTAGGAGTTTTCTAGAATTAAAGTTGTGCTTTCAAGAATCAGTGCATGAAACTTTGAGCAATTTCAAAAGCAATTGGCATGAAGTGCAAGATGCTGTTGGAAGCTATTGACATAACTAGATTTAAAGAGAATTGTGTCTCAGCATTGGAGGAGGAGAGAAAACAGTAGATGATTTACCCACAGTATTCTTAAATCTTCTATTCAGAAGTATTAGACTTTTGCTCCAAAGTATAAAAATAGATCTATGAACTTGTAGAGCTGTGCATAATCACTGAGATCAGAAGGTTTTCTGCAACTTAAGCTTTCCTTTGCCTAGGAAAAGGAACTTCTACAGGTTTTAAACAAGTCGTAGGAGTTGCTGAGAAGCACATTTGAATTCTAATGTGTTCTGGGTTGTTGTCTTGTATCAGCTTGCTTTTTATCTAAACTTCGTAGTATTTATTCTTTTTTTATGTTTGCAGCAAAGCAATAATTGTCTATGGAAGTAGAGTCAAGAAGAGCTAGGGTTGAGAGGTGCAGTGATTTATGGCATTACAAGAACAGGAGCAGCTCATTTGGTAATGTCTGTATTGCCCCAACTGCAGCCTCCTTATAGATTTCATAAAAATATTGGTGCGTAGTGTCAGCCATCCTCTTCATCCCTTCCATTTCTGACTAATAAAAGACAGGGTATAACATGTAGCAAGCAACACTTCAGCA
>JAVCKT010124690.1:0-20057 GCA_032273925.1 Rhynchotus rufescens
CGCAACGCGCCCTGCGCTGCCCAGCGCGCCGCGCTCCCCGCCGCCTCGGGCATAGCCATCCTTAAGGAAAAGGGCAGGGCTGAAAGCGCCCGGCCGCACCCAGGGACACTTGGGCTGCGGGAAGAGCCTGCCCCGCGGGAAAGGTGCCTCCGCACGCACCGGGCAGCGCCCGCGGCTTCGCTCCGCGCTCCCGCTCGCTTCTGTTGAACGTTTCTAGTTGGCTCTGTTGAATCTTCCCTCTTCCCTCGGAGGGGAACGATGTCTGTGATTGTGCTTGATTATCAAATAGGTTGGTTTGTGGCTGTCTTTAATGGCAGCCGGTGGAACCGAGTTAGCCCCCTGCAATGTGCTGGGCTGCACGCAGGGCGAGGCTGCGCTCCAGTGCGAGCAGGACTGTCGTTTGTGGGAGGGGTGCTCTGTGGTGAACCCTACATCCCCTCTTTTATATAAAACTGGTGTTTTAGGTAACATTGCAGGTGAATAAGCTGCTAGAAATGAAATTTATTATATGGAGATGTATCTGCAGACAGATGCTTCTTCAGAGGCTTTTTCAAGGATTTTTGTGGGATAAAAAATGCTGCTTTGCAATGGCTGACCCTCTTAGACCCCATTTTATCACAGAAGGAAGATTTTGTACAAGTGGCTGTAAAGACATGTGATAATCCAGCCTAGGCAAGAAAACTGAACAAAAACATCCTCACTCCACCCCATTGTGCTTGGAATATTGCCTGGATCTCCACGCAGTGGGGGATTTTATATAGCACGTTGGCTTTCTGCTTGAGCACACTGAGCGGCAGAAGGAAGTCAGCTTCAGCCTACCTATGGGTATAGAGGTGTGATCTGAAAGCTTTGTTTGTGTGGGGATGTCAAGCCAGAGGAGGATGCAAAAATCAAATGAATAAGTGCGTGCTCAGGGCTTTGATTTGGCTATTCAATATCTAGGAACAATTTTGTATATGTGGAACAGTTTTGAAGATGTAAGAAAGGCAAGTGAGTGTTTCTGTCTCTACCTTTTGTCTCTGTGTGTGTTTGTGGTTTCTTGTTTTGCAGCTTTATTTATTTATTTATTTAAGTGCCCCAGGGCCTTTCAAGGTTAAAGCACCAGTGTATGTTACTGTTCTGCTAAGCAAATGCTTAGAAAACATCTCTCACGTTGAGGTTTTTCATATTCATAGTCTTCTAAAAGCTGAAGTCTCATGCTTTCATAATGTGATGAATGATTGGGTACCCTTTTTAAAATGAACTTTTAAAACTAGGATATGTGGGGACATATACATTGGCACGTGTACAGCAGAAAATTCTTCATCACTGAGACTGGATGCAATAGCTGCTGATGCTTCAGCTTTGGGAATGACTTAGCTCTCCTGAAGTGTTACTCTTGTGACTTGATGGAGTATAGCTCAAGGCTTGAATATTCATTTTAGATTCTAGGAATACTTCCCTTTAAATCCAGAATAGTCTGAATAAAACTAGACAATTTTTTAATGGCAAAGAGAGACCTGGGCATAGCTAAGAATGCAAGAAATCCAGATTCAAGTTGTTTGTTGGAATCAGCCAAGTGCTTGAGCTCAGCTTCTCCACTTCCTGGCTAGGCAGACACAATTTCTTCCTTGCAAAACACATCTAGAGCAGGACAGCAGAGATGAGAGCACCATGTGCAAGAGCGCCGCGATCAGCAGCGAGGCTGCCTGTTTTTGGGTCCTGAACTACTTTTGCTGAATGGGGCTGCATTGCGCCATCCAACATGCCCTCTATCTGTTCTGGGGATGTTGATCTCTTTTGTGTAGGTAATTAAATATTAATTGAGCCGGATGAGCTTGATCTATGTAGTGGGAGAGATTGAGAGAAACACATCTCATCTACAACAGCGAGCTGGATCTACTGTAGCCCAGGAGGATGCTCTAGCTAGCAAGTGATGTCAGCTTTTCTCTGTTTTTCAATAGTTTTACTTATACACATACTTCAAAATGAAGAGGCTTCAATTTCTTGCTGATGCAGAAAAAGAAAAACTTACTGGTTGAATTTTTTCATAAAAATGGAGAAAATATCTCTCTGGCCCCAAGTAAACTTAATCACTTTGGATGTTGGTTGTGGTCTCCTGAGCTCCAGTGAAGTCAGTGGGCAGCCTTAGCAAGTTCAGGAATCCAGCACCAGGCTAGGTCCAACTTCTCTCTGGTACTTCCCTGCATCACCCCTGAGATATGCTGAAACTTCTGTCCAGAAGCAATCTGTGGTCCTCCAGCTCTCCTGTCGGAGAGTTCAAGGTTTATCCCTGTTGGAGACAGGGATGGCGTGAACAGAGCAGCCTTGTTCATTGGCGTTACTAAAGCCAATGGCCGAGCAGTGTGTGGTGGTTCCCAGTGCCCAGGGTCCAATGTGCCACTTGTGTTGAGGAGGATTATTGCAGGTGAATACGGAATTGCACTATTGGCTTTTCTCAGGCCTCAGTGTGTATTTTGCTGAGTGCACTGAAGTGTCCAAGTGCCCCAAATTTCTCTAATTCTCCTTGAGGATGTTTATTTTTTTCACTGGTGAGTACTCCAGATAAAAGAGGCTATTGGTCATCATGTAGAAAGCAAAATATGCTTCTCTTTCCAGTATTAAAAGCATAGATGGCAAAGGGGTTTTCATAAACCACACACTGCACTGATTGTAGAGCAAATACCACTAACATATGCATAAGTATTCTATCTGTGTTTGTTGAAGAATTATGCTCTTAACACCTGCATTACTCATTCTTTAAGAGGTATTACCTAGAAGCTCTATCATGCTTACACTGCAGAAGACTTTGAGACAGAAAGTCTCTTTGGAAAAAAGTTAAATTGCATGTAGTAGGTGAGGTGTTTTCACTGGAGAAATGGAAGTTATGTGCAAGCTGGTGCTTTTAATTAATTCTATTTAGTTAAGCTTGTACTTATTCCATGATGTCTGGGACATATTCTGGAATACAAGTGCAGTTTTGGTCAACTCTGTTGGAGAACAAGAGTGCATGCATGTGCATGTGCAGAGGGGAGCTGCTAGACCAGAGCCCAGCTTACCCAAGGACCCAAAGAGCTTGGCTGGTTCAGCCTGCTAAAGCAGAATGCTACGTGAGGGGAAGAAAAGGAGGTTATTCAGCAGCCTCCTAATAGCAATAATGAGGTAAAGCACCAAGAGAAACCTGATAAATTATGAATGAGCTGCTATGTGGTTTCTCTAAAGCGACAAGGGGCTGGATTCAACGGAAGGAGATCCCTTTCATTCCTGCATCCCTGTGTTTTCAGTTGCATCATTTACAGTGCTGTAATAACATCACACATCCATTTCACTGATGGTAAACGTGGCTATTGGAATCCTTGCTTCACAGATTGTTTCACTCTTCCAGTTATCCAATCCAGAGGAAAATTGAATGCCACGGGAAGAAAAATTTGAACCAATGTCCCTCTCTCTGCAAAATTAGTGTGGAGGCCTGTGTAAGGACTGCTCCAGTCTGCTCTGTGGCATTTCCTCCGAACTGCCTTCATTTTGCATTTGCAAATGCAATGAACAAGTCCTAGAATTGACATAACAAATTAAAATTTAATTTCTGCACACCTTAAAATTAATACACATTACTCTTTCATTTAAAAACTAATAGGAAGCTGCTAAGGAATTGGGTTATTTCAGCATAATATTAGCAGACTGTGAAGTGCTGCATGTCACAGATTGATTTCCTCCTCATTATTCTGGCAGCATTCCTCTGGCTGCTCGCACGTCTGGGTGAGAGGAGGGAATTTTGCACAGCACCTCCGCGAGCGCTGAGCCTGCATCCCCTTGGCGTGGATTGTGGGCTCCCTGTTTGTTGTTCCCAGCTCTGGCTCATCTTCCCAAGCAGTCGGCAAACATGGGTTGAGTCAGGGAGCGAGGCCTCTTCTCCCTGGCAGCCTGCTGCCCCTTGCTGTGGCTGGGGTGCTGGTGGCCACCAAGCAGCACCCGAGTTGTGTCACACGCGTGCGTGTGGCCGCCGTGGGGCCCTGCCTCCCCGTGGGCCCCTCGTTGCACGTTCGGGGCCGGGCGCTCTCCTCCCTTGGGGACTCGGGGCTGGGGGCTGCCACCAGCACCAGTGCTGGGCCGGAGGAGGTGCCTGGGAAGCCAGGACAGAAACAAGTTGGCTCCGAGCTCCTACATCCTGGTTTGTGTAACGTGCACTAACGAGGATGTCCAGACATCCTTGTTTATGACTGAAAAATCATTACAAGCTGATCAAGTGGGTCTCTTTTGTCTTGGTGGCAGAAATTGTTGAGCGGAAAGGCTGAAGTTAGTTCGATTATTCCTGTGCTGTCACGCTTTTCTGTGTTTCGTTTTCAGTAGTAAATCACTGTGTTTATATTCACTCGGTGTGACCTCACTGCTGGATGGGTTGGATTTTTCCTGCTTGTTTCCTGCTCAATTGCAGTGCACTGTGGTATGAAATGGAAGGGAATGGGGGGAAGAAAAAATGTAATCATGGATGGGCCAGAATTGAACTGCTGCTTCAGAGCAGTTTCTGAAATTGCGGAAGTAACGTGTGAATGGATTGCCTAAGCTTGCATTTTCATAGGCAATTCACATTTTAAAATGTAAATAATTAATTTGCAAAGTCACTTTTCCCTTTTTAAAGGGTAATTTTGGAGGATGGAAATGTAGTATTCTATCCTTGCCACTTTTGAGAAGGCAGTATATGCTCAAAGGCATTTTAAGGCAGTTGCTTGGGTATTGATTAGCATTCCCAAAACCTTCTTGAAATAACAGTTCTTCTGGAGCAGAGAACAACTGAAGACGTGGAAGCGGACGCCTGCCCACATTATCTCGCCTTTTCTGTGGGCACATCCACCTGGCTTTGGCTTGCAGGGAGTTAGACGGTTTGTAACCTACTTAGATTTTCTCTCAGTTTAGCTGCTACACACACACACACACACACACACACAAAACATGTAGACCATGAATGAGGTGCTCCCCAGGGAAGAGGATGGGCTTGTAAGGAACTGGTAGAGTAAACGGCAGATGAGCACAGCAGGCCGCAGTCTCTGCTGGATGTCCGCATGGATTTGTTGGAGACCGCGGGGCCTCTGCCGCTCTCAGGAGCTGGGCTCTGCTCGCTGGGCCATGTGGGCCTAGGTAACTGGATGCCCATGGTAAACAGCAGCGAACAGCAGCGCGGGAAGGGGCGCGGATTTTCCAGTTAGCCCATGATTCATGCTCATGGGCTTTGAAACGCGAAAGAAAGGCGCTTTATGAGCTGTTGTTTCCATTTGCGCTTTAATTCTCTTACTCAAGTGGATGATACTGTGATGACTGCAGCATTCTCAAAAATAAGTGAAAGAGGAAAAAGGGAAATGCTGCGTTCTGCTGCTGTCTTTAAAGGTCAGTGCCCTGCCAAAGACGTAGTGTTCCCGCCGGAGAACATGGCCCCATGCAGTCGCTGGAACTCTCAGTATCTAGTTATTTTATACGAACTGTAAGATAAGTGAACTAAGTGTATGTTGAGTTACACATGCATTTGGATGCATTTCACAGGGAGAAACGCTATGAAAATTCCTCCCCTTCATCTTGTGCTCCCTGCACAAAGACCAAACACGCCTGTGTTGCTGCATTTATTTTCCATTCACCATTTCCGATGGTGCTGAAGTTGCTCTCCAAGAAAGCCCCAGCAACTGCCGAGCTCACAGTCTCTCCGACGGTCTTGGAGTATTTGGTGGCTTGTGATGAATTGCATTTGACACTGTGTGTTTGTACTTGCCTCCCTCCCTGCCTCTTGGTGCTCAGTGTAACTGCTTTTTTTCACAGCAGTGTAGGCAGCAGAAGCAGCAGGCAGTGGCTTTGAATTGTGGAATAGCTGCCATAAACTCGTTATGTCTAATATACACTTTAAAATGCAGGACTGTTCCTTTGCAGGATGAGCTTAGGAGCGTGACCCATTTGATATAGAGCTGACAGCAATTAGGATAGTGAGATGCAACACGCTCGTGCAGTTTCTGCAAGCGTCTTTGCTCCCGAGATGTTGCCTTTCTCAGAGATCATTGCTATATAGCAGTTACTTTGTATCACTTAAGTAGAAATAATACACTTATACAGCAGAATGGAAGTCTAATTTTTCAGGGAACAGACAAAATAAATGTTGTCTGCACGACGGGGCCTCATCCTGGTGGTAACTGAGTGCAACTGCTTTGGGAAAAAAAAAAAAAGTACGACAAGACAGCAGTAAATGCAGTTAATGAGAGTCCCCATTTTCATTGCTATGATGGAGGCAGCCGAGGTAGGCGGCCCCGCAGGGAGTGTGAGGCAGGCAGCGAGGCTCCATATTTCGGCTGTTGATTCTAGAAACCAAAGTTAACATTTCAGACTGAGCAAGTTTCCAGTCTCAGAAGTCCATAAAACAGCTGGGATATTCATAATATTGTTCAGAAGTAAGCTCTGAGAGTGATGGAGTTAATGGTTGCTGTTCTTTGTTTTTATTGACGGCCAGTATGTAATTGAACATACACTCTCCTTTCTTCCAATCTAAAGGCATCACAGCGTTTTCCTGGTATTATTCCGTGTAACAGAGGTGTCCGTCCGTGCCGGGGCGGCGTGCGGCGGTGCCGGGCGCTCCCAGGGCGCCGGCTGCCTTCTCCCCGGCACATAACTCGGAGCGGGAGGCGGCGGTGGCGGCGTTGGGCTTTGGATGCGGCCTTGCCGGTCATGGGGAGCCGCTGCCAGGGCGGGCAGGTTTGCCCGGCACGCGCCAGACCCGTGCGCTGCGGGGGACTGCCGCTGGCAGAGAAGTTGTTCACCTTCACTTGTGACAATGTGGTTTGGTTGCTTTTGGGTCTTTGTTGTTGCAAGATAAACAGGTGTTCTGTTTATTTTGGGTGGAAATGCCCAGAGATGCACACAGGAACCCGGATCCACAAGTGTCTGGGATCGGTGGGAACTGGTGTTTAAAAGGCTGCTGTTACATCGCTTAGGCCGGTATTCCTGTCTGCTCCGTTGCTTAGGAACAGCTTCCCTGGCCTCTGCTTTCTGGGTTTGCTTCCCCTCGCCCTGCACCCTCCCCACGTATTCTCCTTCTTACTGTCCTGCCAGTTTGCTGTGCGCTCCGCATTTTCCCCTAGCCACCTCCTGAGCCTGGAGCTGCCAGTCTTTTCTCAGAGCTTCCAGAAGGGATTCAGGGGCTAGGTCAGGTTGGTTTGAATTCTGAAGCCTTGGGGCGCGTTTTGGAGACCACCTCTTCTCTTAGCCACCTTCAGAAAAAGAGTCCTTTATAGAGCCTGAGCCGCAGCTTGCTGAATTTAATGTAAAAATTGCCGTTGACATCAGCAATTTTCAGCAAATGCCTTTTGCTGCCTTGGGGATGCAGCGCATCAGGAGCAAGTCATCTGTTTGCCCCTGATGTTTATAGCACGTAGCTACATGAACAGTGAGTGAGGGCTAATTTCGATATATATAAAACCAGGCTTGATACATTCTAGGACCCGATCTTTAATCCCTATTGAGGAAACTTCTTCTTGATACTTAATACTATTACCTGGATGATTTTATTGCAAAAGTAATCACCACCATGAGTTGATGCTGATGTCTGTGGAAAAAAAAATATAATACCATCACTCTATGTCCTAGTTTGTGCCATAAAAAAGAACGGACACATTTAGAAATGTATGCACCGTATTCAAGCATATCAATTCACCTGTCAGCTAGAAAAACTGTGCTTGGCCATGACCTAACTGAATCACGGCTGTAAAGACTGAATAAGTCCATCTTGAGTAGTCTTGAGGTGGAACAATAAATATAGATGGATTATTTATACCAGATGACATTAAAACACTCTTTTTTACTTTTTTTCTGAAGAGTGTTTTTTATTTTACTTATGTTTTAAGACTAATACGTCAAACAGCTCTTTTCACTTCTAGCTGTCTGTCATCAAGTCATTTTTGTATTTCGTGTGATATGGCTATTGAGAGCTGGGGATATGCCCTCTCCCCGCATTAGGCTGCTGTGAAGCGTGTCCCTGCTGTCTGTCACATGTGGCACTGGAGCACCCTTTGGGAGACATTATTGCTCCGGAAGGAAATGGCACTAGCAGAATTCTAAATTCCAGTTCTGACGGTTGCTGAGCCCTGTTAAAGATCAGTAAAAACGAAGCTAGGATTAGATGCAAGTAAGCACACTGATCAGCAGAGACACGAGTTGGTTGTAAACCCAGTTCTCTTATCGCCCAGTGTCATTATCTTACCTATTGACATTGAGGTCCCCATGTGGATATCTAATTTTTGGGTGGGTAAAGACAGCCTGTATAAATCTGTAATGCCCACTGAGACGGATACGAATGGGACAGGAATGGGAATGTGCAGGGATGCGCACAGGTGTGCAAGTGCCAGAAGATCCGGCAAAACACAGGGAGCGGGCGAGCTCCCCACCCTGCCAGGGCCTGGCGTTTATGGCCTGAGGAGTGCTATCCAGAGGGATTTTAACAAGGAAAAGCTCTTTTAGGGCAATGTCTCAGTATACTAATAACTCTCATTGCAAAATGGATGCATTTTTATTTTATTTTTATTCTAGTGAACTAGTGAATTTTATTCTAGTTTATGAATTTGCAGAAATAAACTGAGCCGTAGGTATTTTTCCCACCCCAGCAGGAAGCACATCCATTTCAGTGTGTTTCAACAACTGCCAAGTTCTTAGTACGAAATGTTGAATTATGATCCCTTCACTCTCTCAAATTTATTTTAAAAACTCTTGCTTCTTTTTTGGTCTTGTAAATATTCTGCTACCTCTAGGTATTGCTGAAGAAAAATTTTAATTAGTACTTCAATTAAAAATTACTTTGCAAAGCATTTCAGAACGAAAGTGGAAGAAATATATTTTGTTTGTATTGGTCTGACTGAGAATCTGTTAAAGATGACAGAGGTCTTCGGTCCTGCTGAAGCAGGACTGCATAGGTGCTGCTACCTGTGGACACACTACCTGTGTCCACATCATTTGGAAAATAAGATTTCTCTCCCCTTTCCTTCATCTCTTCTCTTAATGCTTTTTTAATTTTTTTTTTTTTGAATTTTCTTTACAGCAATATGCCTCCCACGTCCATGTGGCTTGCCCAGGCTGCTAGCCCAGCAGTTAGTCCCAGTTTTATCGCAGCTGTTGTCCTGGTGTGACTCGCTGTGTGACTCCCTGTGCGGGGCCGGGCCTGCCAGCTCTGCAGCTGGGCACTTGCCTGCCTGCAGAGACTCCC
This sequence comes from Rhynchotus rufescens, assembly GCA_032273925.1. Lineage (NCBI taxonomy): Eukaryota > Metazoa > Chordata > Aves > Tinamiformes > Tinamidae > Rhynchotus > Rhynchotus rufescens. The sequence goes on from JAVCKT010124690.1 coordinate 9,206, forward strand.
GAGCGGTGGGTGGCCTTGCCAGGCTCCTCTCGGGAGAAGGGGTCGCCTGGGGACGTCGCTGCTGGCCTCAGCATGCGCTGTTCATGGAAAACAGTGAGTTTCCAGCAGGGCGTGGAGGAGTTCTTGGATTGCAGGAACATGAGCAAATGTTGTATTAAAAATGCATGTGTGGTTGCCCTCACCTTTGCAAGGCCTCAGAGTTCACGTGTAACTGAGGACAAACCGCAGAGCTCTCGCAGCTGCTTGGGCAGAGCCGCCAGCTACAAACCTTTCCAGGAATTCAAGCTCTTATCCTAGGCAGCTAGTGCACAGAGGATGGATGATGCTGCAGACTGTCTCAGAGACCACCTTTTTGGCCAGTGCTGGGCTGCCCAAGGGATAATGTAAGTACTTTTCTATCTGTCGGATTCTGACTAAAAGTTAGGATTTATGCTGCGTTTGAATTACAAAAAAAAAAAAAAAAAAAAAACCGTACCCACTTCTTTTACAGGCTTTCCAGTGAAGATGGTCAGTGTCATTGCCATTGCACAAAGCTTTGGTGAAATCTCGTCTATAGTAATATAGCAAAATCTGATAACCCAGACTCTACAAAGATGACCACAAATTGGAACAGGGAGAAAAGGCTGGTATGTAGACTTAGAAAAATGAAACTCTTTTATGTAGGAGACAAAAATGTTGGCTCGAGTAGTAAATGAATATAGATTTTCTGTGATTAAACGTAGGTCTGTAGTTGTAATGTTTGTAACCAGCTGAGTACCGAGGTTCTGGAGGAGCTGAGCTCTCTGGTAGTAGAGCAAGGACAAGAAAGTTTTAGTATTAGTGTAAAATCTTAATACATTTATGCGTAGGATTAAATGCTGGTTGTTTGCAACAGCAGGAAGCTGGATCCAAGGAGCAAAGGTATCTTGCATGTGTAAAGTTGGAAAACTGCTGAAATGAAATGGATCAGAGGGAATTTCACCGACTAGAAGAGCAGTAGTTCTTCCTCTTGGGGCTGTGAGCAGCTGTATTCAGGGTTACAGGGCTGCTTTTTGCAGGCTTGTTGGGAGACCTAATTCAAATACAAAAGGTTAAATTCTAACTTCCGCAGTTTGAGAAAATCTTTTGGTTTTATGATCTGTCTGAATATTCTTTGACTTGTGTTTGAGCGATTTCCTTTGGATTTTGATACATGGGAGGTGCAAACTTGTATGAATAGAAAGAGTGGATGAAAGTAGTGTTGGGGGTCCTAAAACCTTGTGCCTAAATGGAAATGTGCAGGTCTCCTGCTGCCTTGGCAGCGCCGGCTCCTGTCTCTGCTGCTCCTGCTCAGCGTGGCTTTACAGCTGCTCTGGAGCTGTGGTTAATTGGAAACCCTGAACACATTTAATCTCACATTTAACCAGAAGTATTTCATATTTAAAAGGCCTGAGAGAAGTCTAAGGAAGAGTGTTTATCAATGTAATGTCTTTTATTTAAATATTCCTTGGAAGCTCAATGAGTGCATGCTTATGTGTGTGTCTCACCTCAGCACTAACTGCGAAGGGTGTTGAAGCTATCAAGGTATCGTGTGGGTAGCCTGCTAACATTGGAAGGATATTGTATCTCTCCACTGGAGATTTCTCTAAAATACTAGCCTGCAATCTTTCAATTCTCTTTGGTAAAATGATATTTATGTGTATAATTCAAACAAACTCTGTGCCTTGACTGTGGCTTTCATAGTGACATCTGACCATGAAGATTTTTGTTGTTGTTTGAAGATGAGAAGTGGAAGGATTGACTGCCGACTGCTGTAAGGAAAGTCAGAAACAGAGACAAGTGAGAAATATTGAGAAGTAATGAGCAGATTTCCTCAGTTTGCGGGGATAGGGGGTACCTGTTTTGGTAATTGCAGTAAGCAGGGTTAGATCAGTTCCCAACCTCACAGAACCAGCCCATAGATTTAGGGAGAGAAAACCCTCCCCTGCGCAGCACTGAGGGATGTGACTGTAACAACTGCCTGCCAAAGGCTTGGGGTGCTTATTTACTTTTAGAACTTGCTGTGAGAGTGATGACATGCTAAAATTTTATTGCATTTTGCATTCCCTGGGTGCTGCAAGACATATTTTGTTTGCTGCCGTGAGACAGCTTCTGAGGCATAGGCCATGGTAGCAGGGAAAATGAAATATTTCTCTCCCATTGCTTGTTTTATTGCTTTTGAAAAACAGATGAAGTTTAGGGTAATAAATATTCAACATAACAGCATTATGGCTGCTAATTCTGAAGAATAGCAGTTAAGTAACTAAATCTCAGTGGCAGGGATGAACAGTTTGTATGGCCCTATGGGATGACTATCATTTGTCAGATAAAAAATGCCATAGAACTCAGTAAGAGTTTTGCCTAAATAGAGTAAAGAATCAGGTGTGCAATATCTGAGCCTCAACTTGCTTATGCAAACCTAAAGTCCAGACTAGACATCCTTGTGAAGCAACAAATCAGGTTTAGTGAACTTCAGACCACTGCTAGGCAGCAGAATTGAAGGAAACAAACAGAGCAAGAACATTCAAAAGGCAGCAGTTTAAGATATTCTTTTTGTAGAAATTAGTAAGTAATTCATTAATGTATAACATCTCGGTTTTGGTCTTCCTACTGACATCTCAGTAAAAATCTCTGTTGCTGTTGTATAGAATGGCACAAAATGTATTGTATCTTTGTCATAGAGGAGTATTGCCAGGTAGAAGCCAAGGTCCCAACCACAGTACCTCAAAGTAAATTCTTCTCTTTCTAAATTGGACATTTGCCTTTTGTGTGCCCATGGTACCTAGCCGTACACAGTTACCACCACTGGAAGTGTGTAACAAGCTGCTGCTGTGCATGAGTTTCGAGCTCGCAGGCAGCTGCAAGTTGGTCAACGCGTTGACGCGTGGGTGTCCTTAGAGGTGCCCCTGCGTGTGTGTGTGTGTGTATGCTCGTGACCAAAGCATTGCTGGGTGTAAGCAAAGCACTGGTGCATGGAGAAGGGCTCCTAAATGCAGGAAAGAAAATCCATTCCATGAGCTGCTGCCTGACCAGCACGGGTCCTGGTGAGCTTTGAAACGCAGCAATCTCTTGGCAGTGGGGAGAAGTGCCACGGGGAAAGGTGCAGCTTGGAGGGAGAGCAGAGTTAGCCCACCTTTGAAAGCGGTGGTTAAGACAAACCCAGAGCAATCGATAGGCAGATCTGGTGTGAGTGAAAGGTGGAAAACACTTCTGGGAAGAGAACTCGTCTCTAAGGCTGTTATCCCATAGAAAATTCCTGCATGAGTATGAAGGGTTTATAATTATGAACTACAAAGGTAAACAATCTTACCTGGTTATCTCAATTTAACTGCTGGACCAGATACAGAACAGGATATTAATTTCTTAGGCAACTTTGTTTGTCTCTTTCTGTGATGCTGTTAAAGTTCTTGCAGGTCTTTTGTGATTGATGCGGGCTCCTGTACGTGTCATGTTTGTCACCCCCGAGCATGCAGCCTGTGCAGCTGCAGGGCTTAAAAGGGCAGAAAAGAGCCCGTCAAAAGGTGCAGGGTCAAGAAGGCGACAGCAAGGGCTAAGGTGCCAAAGTAAGCACCAAATACAAAATGCAACAAGGTTAAAAAAGGTCCCTTTGGATGTTGTTTCTTAGCTTGTATCTTTGTGGCCAGTTTGTATCTTAGGTCCCCATTGCTTCCTGTCTTTAGTATACCATGGTGCTGTTAGCAGCAAACCACCTTGGGATTCTGAGCAGCGAATACATTAGCCGATTCTTATAGAAAATCAACTCATTCCCGTTGATTTAGGAACAACAGTTGAATAACTTTTGTAAGAATCTGGTTTCCTATGGTTAGTTTGCTTTGTGCATGTAATAGTCTAAATCTACTGTGAATTTACAACCCGACAGTCAAACCAGCTGGCAAATGGGTTTACTAGCTGCCCACGAACTAGTGTTGATGCAAGTCTGACCGAACGGGGCTAGCGACATGCACCCGTGGGCAAGGGAGCTGCTCTGTGTGCCCTGGCTGGGGCAGCTCCCCCGAGACGGGCGAGCAAAAAGGATCGACTTGGCTTTTGTTGTGGTGGTGGTGGTTGTTGGTCATTTTGATGTTTATTCTTTAATTTAGACTAATGCCGACCAGCAAACGAGTTCTCTTGCCCACAGGAGGCCATCAGTGCTCTCAGTCCCTCCCTTGCAGACTCTGCAGCTCTTTCTGTCCTGCAGCTCCCGGAGCTGCTTCATGGGGAATATTAATCCATGGGGAGCTCATGGCCTGAGGGCAGCTGCCCGAGGTGTTTTAGCTTTCAAAGAAGCATCTCTCCCTGCTGCAATTTTTGCATGAACATCAATCATATAAGCCACGTGGCGTATTTATGTTGATCACAAGGTATTTTAATAATGTGAATAGAATGCTACGCTTCGGTTGTAAACAGCAAATAATTTTATATAATTTCCACTTTCTCCTTCACAAGAAGCTTATCCTTCACAATGGGAAGTTGCATATTGTAGCGGAAAAGCCACTATAGATGGTAACAAAATTCACCTGGCAGAAACAAGAGATGCTTCATGAAAGACTTCAGCTCTCACTTTGCAGTAACACAAAAATTGGATGTTCCAATTGAAGATAAAGGAGAAAACAACCCATTAATATTAAAGTTAACACCATCCATTGTTTTATCTATGCTAATTGCTGTGTTGTATGTTAATCTTACAAAAAAAAAAAAAAAAAAAAAAAAAAAAAAAAAGGATCCAAATCAAGAGCAAGTCTTCAAACCTAAGATATGCACTGTAACTAGTCTATCAACAGCAAGCTTAGATTTTTTTCCCTTGATTATTTTCAGCGGAAATCTTTTATTTGTCAAGACCTTAGATGCTTTTGGAGAGATAAACAGGCTAAGATGATTTGTGCAGTGCATTTATGTTGGAAAGATCAACTAATTAATGATTACTGCATAAACACTAGCAATTAGAGCAGAAGAATATGTGGAATCTGTATCACGGGGAAGAGTTCCAGTGCAAAGTCTTTTTTTCTGTCATCCGTTCTGACATAAAGCTGGAGAAACCTCACTAAGACTGACAGAATTATTTCTTAATGTATGCTTGTTTTAAAGAGACCTTTCATTTGTTTTTTCCCTAGTTTTGCCTGGTTCTTTATTTTGAAACCTAAACCAGCGCTGGAGAAGCAACTAAGATACACATGTAGAAGTTCTTGAGAAGCCACTTAGCAATCATATTGACTGCAATGTTTTGCAGTATGATCAGGAGGGTAAACTTTGCTCCATTCCCTGCTTTTCTGACTGATGGATCTCTCTACCTATGATTTCATCTTCTAAGCTGTTGAAATTTCTGCAACTCAGAGTCTTTACTGAGGCTTTGTCCACGGTTTTGACACTGACTCTGTCCAGCCTTTTATTTACACTCACAAATTACACAGAGTAGCTCTCTTCAGGGTTACAAGATCCTCTTCTGAGGATGCCTGTGGTACAGTATGTGTAGAATGCCCCCATGTCTTCCAGTCCTCAGGATGTGCTGTAGCTGCATCCCTGGTGAATTTGTTAATCGTACCCCTGTTGTGTTTTATACTCTGTTTCAAAATGAAGTTTGAGCATTAGCTTTAGGGAGCAGTAATTAATTTTTGTGAAACTCTCCTTTTTAAAATATTTTTAGGCCAGCATATTTGCTGTGTGTTGTGGCTGTTACTGAGGAGTCCTATCAGCTGAGCTTGAGCATTTCTGTTTGGCATTACCAGTTTGCATCTCACTGATGCTTTCAAAGCCAGTGTTAATGGATAAATAGGAGTTTCTGTTGGTGGTGTTAGACTGTTACCTTTCAAATATTTTGCTTGGATCCAAGTACATCCAAGCATATGTGTTTTTCATACACCTAAAGAAGTTTGGAAGGTTTGGGATTTCTGTACCTGCTCACTGCATATGCCCCAGAGCAAACGTCTGTCCAGCCCAGTGTCCCATCTGCAGCCTTAGCCTGTAGTGGTTGCACAGCAAAGAGCTGGTTCTGCTAGTCCACTACCAAACAGCCTTGTTTTCAGTAATTTTGCCTCCATCTGTTCTACTCCAGTCTGTTTCTGAGGGCCCATTTGGAAGGCCTTGTTGGAGTAAAACAGCCAAAAAAAGATGATTTGACGTCCCTAGCTCTTGACAAATTTGTGCTGACTGCTCCTTATGATGGTAATGTCAGGGCTACCCTGCTGTTATTTCAGTCCTCTAGGTAACTTTGTGGAGATGATGCCGTTTTTGCTGAGACGTTGGCCAGCTCCAGTTGTGCTGAGCCAGGCAGGTTTCCTCACGCCAGCTTTGCAGCTGCCTCGGAGCCCAAGTGCTTGGCAAGAAGAGGAAAGTCTTGCATGAGTGTAACAGTTCCCGGGTGCTCGAGCCTTCAGAGGGCAGCACTGGTTGTAGGTGGATCAACAGGGCTTGAAATTCTTACAGTTTTGCTCTTAATTCTATTAAGAAAAAGTCCGTCTTGAGAGAGGGTACACAAATACTAGGGATTATGTGCTGCAAAGGAAGATAGAACTAATATCGTAGGAAGATTTGGTAGAGAGAAACCTCATAGCTGATGCAGAGAACTTGTGAATACAGGCCTATTGTGGTTCTGGCAGGATTTTTGTACTTCTGGACTTCTGGTATTGATTGCTGGTTCTAACAGGCCAGATGACCAGATTGCCAATTTTCCTGTTTTATTAAAACTCAACTTTCAGGATATTTTGTAGCCGTATTTATACATCTTGGTTAGCAATCTATTTGATGGATTTTCTGCTGCTATCCATAGTGACTGAATGCAAGAAAAATGCAGACAAAGGAGATGACCATTATTTATGGCTGCTGTTACAGAGCATACCCGGTTTATCAATATAAAGAGACTTTGTCCCTGAGCTTATTGTCACTCTGCCACCAGTTCCAGTCTCTTGAGAGACTGTCATATCAGTAACACTGTAGGGGATTATAGTAATTAGCCCAGTTTGTTTAAAAAAGAAAAAAAAAAAAAAAATTGCTCAGCCTCCTAGAACAGCTTGAACAAAATTAGTTCAGTGATTTTTTTTTGTGTGAGAGAAAATTGATAAAATGATATATTATTATTTGTTTTATATATGACCAAATGTGAGTGGCAGAAGAATAAAATTATATGAAAAGATACTGTCTGAAGTACCACATTGCTTCCACCTTAGGAGCACTTTAAAGGACATGCACTCATCAGGCTTAAAACTTTTATCATCTTCAACAGATCCACCTCGGATGATAGCATCAGAGGACTGGCTTTGATGAATTCCTGGTACTGGCTAGTTTTAAAATAAAAGTTACAGCAGCTCAGGCTGTGTGGATTACAAACTTATTCTTACTTTGTAGCTACCTGAAGATCAAACTTCACCTTTGCATAATTTACTTGCTAATTCTAAATAAGCTTAATGTGCCTTTAGCAGGAAACAAGAAAGAGGAATCTGGCCTTGCAGCTGTAGCTTTCCCACAGGTCCTGCAGTGGGCCCACCCCTTGGCATGGGTGCTGCCATGGGTACCTCAGCGACTGCACATGTCGTGGGGTGTGAATTTTTATTTTGTTTGATACGAGAAATTAGATCTGTATGTAAAAATGTATAAGGGTACCGGGCTGTTGTTCTCTCATCTCCTCTGTGCATTCTCGTTGGGTGGTTCAGGCATTGAGGTGAGGTCAGTATTTGCATCTAGTGATTTGCAGTGCTAAGTCCTTGTGTCCAGCAGAAAACCAGATAGTTCTGTTGTATGTTGAGCCTTCATGAGGGCCGTGGCACAATGGTGCATAGTTCAGCAGAGGTGCACAAGTGTTTACAAAGTGACGTGCCACATTTCTGCTGGTTCGAGATGTGGTCCAGGCAACTAGCACGACATACGTGGGATTTTCTAAAACGAGTACTTGGGCTGTAGGTGAAAACTGTGAGGGTGAAGAGATGGGCAAAGCGGCACCGACTCCCAGGTGTGACCTGGGGTCTTGTGACTCCTCTGCCAGAGCGGGAGCTCGCTGGCCGGCTGCCCGGTGGCTGGTCACGCGCTGGGCTCCACCATGCCCTGCGGCTGCAGCTGCTGGACCTGCTCCTGCTTTCTGTTGCTCTGCACTGCAGCTGCTCTGTGTGTCACGGCTCGGGCCACTCAGAATCAGAGTGGAGTGTCCTTGAGAACGACCGCAGGGAAAAATCTCAAGTTGGCGAAGGAGGCTAGGACATCCTTGTAGGTGGCCATAAACACATTAACCTGGAGGAATACAATGAGGAGGCCAAATACTGAAAGATTTCTTTTAAAATTATATAGAAGATATAAAATGTCGTGCAAATTTGCAGTAGTAATTGCAGGCAAGTATTTGGAATATAATATTTGTGATAAATTCTGTGGTAAATACCAAGATGGCAACATACTACATCTCATGATTTCTTGGTGCATTTATTGGTTTCACAGGTACTTTCTTGGCCTCTTAGATCTGAAGAAGGCAAATTTAATTTATCTTCATACCTTTAATGAATGACATGATAACTTAATGAATATTAAACCACTAGCTGATAAGCAGATTCACAAGCTGTGTGTCTGTTTGTGCCGTAGTGAAGGCTGCTCTGAGGAATATTGGGAAGATCTAGAGGTAAATATCCAGCTCCCATTATCCAGCTAAATATCTAGCTCCCATTTGGGGATTGTTTTCACCTCTGGGTTCCTCATTAACCTGCAGCCCTCGTGGCAGAAGTGCAGTTGTTGCTGAAGACGAGTCTGGTTTCACTACAGAGCTGTTTTGGAAGGGGAGAAGTTCCTTTGGGACTGTTTTCTCTCTGTGTTTCTTTCCCATGTAAGCAAAGCCAGTTTCAGAGTTTCATTTCTTGGGAGAAACCAGATATTTTCCTGAAAAGTGTTAGGATGCCTCATTAAAAATGTATTAACAAGGTGTTTTTCACTAAAAAATGTTTGAGTAGGAGAGTTTTAAACCCATATAGAGATGATTTAGATCTAGCAGCGCTGAAAGTTATGGGAGAAGATCCCAAGGTGGAATGAGAGCTGCTTTGCTGATGCCGTTCCCAAGGCACAGGTCCCTGTCAGAAAGCCCAACACTGCCCTTCCCACAAGGCAGAGCTCGCCTCTCCGATGGGCCTTTTCCACGTGCCGGGCTTCGGGAAGGTGAGGGAGCTGGTTATTCCAGGATCAGTCCTGAGAAAGGCACCTCTATCTGCAGCTGCCTTCTGGATATGGGCCTGCCGCTTTGTGGGGCTGCTGGTGCCTTGAACGAGCAGTGGGAGCTCACAGATGAAAAACACGGATCTGAGCCAGCTTGTTCCCCTGTGGTCTTGCTGACGGGAAACTGTGACGTGCTCTGTTAGGAGAAGTGACCCCAGCGAAACCCATGGCGCTCAAGTGCGAGCGGAGCCCTTCCCGTGTCACAGGCAGGTCGTACCCGCGGGATGAAAACTCCTTTTGTGCCCAGCCTCTCCGGCTGCCCTTGGAGAGCCCTCCCGAGCACTGGGAGCGCTCGGAGCCGCGGCAGCGGCAGCCGGGCCGGGTCACGCCGGCTCCCGGGGCAAAGGGGCCCTGTCCGAGAGGCCTGGGCTGGCGCCCGGGGTCCCTGGCAGGGACACAGGCCTTACGGCTGGTGTTACTCACGTCCCTGCGCAATGGAGATTCGCTAAGAGACCGCTGATGTCTGGCTGATATGTGATAATGGTGAAGAGAATTAGCTGCTTTCTACTCGTATACATGTGTATCTGAGATAATTTCTTTGTTATTAACTGAAAGCCCAAACCAAAACGGCTTGCGTGCAGCATCGCAGCACAGACATGCAAACAAGTCCAGGATAGGCATGGCGGTTGCTAGAACCTAATTAGCTGTCACCGTTCTGCGTTAGGCAATCTATTGCCATTGGTGAAAACAATTGATTTCAGTTGCCAAACTGAAATTTCAAGCATTGCCCTTTTCATACTGAGGAATTAATCTCTGGGGCTGTTAAAGTGCATATTCGTGTGCCTGGGTTAATGTTTAAATTAGGCTGAGGCACTGGGTTCATAGTAGGGAAAGCTGAGGAAAGCATTTTGGGGCAGATTCTGTACACCAGGTGAGCACTCTGGCTTTGCAGTGGCACTACTTGGCTGAGCTGCTTTGGGATTGGCCTTAACTGATCTATATAACCTCCTGTAAGGACTGTAAAACACTCGCATGTTATCCACTTCTTCTTCATGGAGTGAACTGTTTGTTTTCCCTCTGCTGTCCCGATATAGAGAACAGCGTTACCTCGACTTTTCCACTCATGGTGTTCATGTTCTTGTGTGGATTTGCACAGTACATTTACTTTAAACAGAAACATCAGATTTTGTTCCGGGTTTGGAAACTGAGTGTGCAACCATTCGCTTGCCTTCATGGTCAAGAGAGAAGGACCTGGAGAGAAACTCCTTAATAGAAATAACAGTTCAGTATGCACCTGCCTGCAGCGATGCAATGCGATGTGGGGAATGCCTTGCAGCTAATACTCTTGCAAAGGTCGTTGTAAATGAAAATTCAGGAATTTTCCCCATGACAGAAAATCAGCTTCATCATCTTCTTGGACAAACACACTTTCTGTTGGTGTGAGAACTATGCAGAGATTCTCCAAAGCCTTTTAAGTTGGTGGAAGTCTTTCTACAATGTAGTAGGTTTTTAATCTGTAAGTATGTGAACTGGGTAAGAAATCGCTAATTAGAATTCACCATTTAATTTTAAGGATCTTGGAAACTTCTTGGAAAGCCGTTCACATGAAGTTAGAATTTTCTTTCTCCTTTTCCTTTTTCCTTTTTCTTTTTTCCTTTTTCTTTTTTCCTTTTTCCTTTTTCCTTTTTCCTTTTTCCTTTTTCCTTTTTCCTTTTTCCTTTTTCCTTTTTCCTTTTTC
>JAVCKT010124734.1:0-16256 GCA_032273925.1 Rhynchotus rufescens
TTTTTAATTTATTTGAAAAACACCAAAAAAAAAAAAAAAAAAAAGGGGATCAACTGTTATTCACAGTCATGAAAACATTAAAAATATACTATATGATAAATTCCCTCAATTGGCCTCTGCTTATGTAGGCCAACTGACATCAAAGGCACTCATACCAGTGGGGGAATCTGAATGGCACGAAAACACATTAATGCTCCTGGCAAAAAAAAAAGACCACATCCTAACACCAAGGCCTGGTGATCGTGCCCATGGAAATACTACACATTCTTCCTATTGTTGAGGGAGGGAGAAAAAAAAAAAAAAAAAAAAAAAACAAAAAAAAAAAAAAGGAATGCTCTGCAACACTCACAAGCTGAAGAAGGAAGGAGCCAGACTGTGCAAATAGGAAAGACTACTGCTATCTGCCAGAGAGGAAATTAATACAATAGGGGAACAGCTGCCAAGTGCCTGAATCACTTTTAAAAATGAGACATTTAGGGCACAGGGGTTATTTTTGAAGACATAACCAAAGCTTTGAGGGGTTGTACAGCACCAACTGCAGGGGGTTCTGGCCCACGACCACCACTCCTGAACGCCGCATCAGAGCAACTACCACAACCAAAGGCTGGGACCCGCCCTGCAGGTATCAGGAGCCCAGGGTGTTTCTGTGCCTGCCGCACCGATGAGTTACTGGGAGAAACATGCTGCAACTGGCTGGCTGGCAAGGCGCTGCCCAGAAAGGTTTTCAGTTTGCTCTCACATTGCTTAGTCTCCCACAGCCTCTTAAAATCTCTGCATAAAAGGTCATATTTCAAATAACACGCAACTACTTCAGCTGCAATTATCTGTGATCTGCTTGCTGTGTGCTGACCACAGAGAGAGCACTTTTGTCAACTGGAGCTCCCCAGAGCCCTGAGGATGGGAAAACAGATGCAATTGTACCAATCTCTCATTCCTCCTTCCCGACAATTCATTGTGAATGCAGTTCATTGCACTCTTCAGTGCAGGCCTGTACGTCCATTTACTCCATCCTCCCAGATCCCAGTGACATTACCATAGCTGACTCTCCCATTTTTTTGTTACTGCTTAATATTGGTTGATAATTTTTTTTTCTTACTTTCAATCTAATATGCCTACAATCTCTCATCTCACCAACTCTTTTAGTTTTTATTATCATTATCACCTCATCATGTTATACTATGAGAGACCTGATGTGTTGAACTAGAGCATTAAATACAAGTTCTCCCTCTCCTTCAAGCTTTCTCTCTGTAATTACATGGGCTCATGCTGGCTCTCAAAAGGTCTTTACTCTCTCTCACTTTGGTCCCCGATTCCTTCATCTTGCTTATGCTCTTTCAGGATGCTTACTGCAAAGAATCAAAGATAGTTCAACACTATAGTTTGGAAGGTCACAATTCTGCCATCATTTATTGTCTACATAAACTTTTTTTTTCCAATGCCCTCTCTTCCTCAACAAAGGAAAAAAGAAAAAAAAAAAAAAAAAGAGAGAGTGAGAGACAAAGTGAGAAAGATAGAGAGAGATTAAGATCAATCAATCGATCAGGAGGACTTTCCAGTCTAGGTGTGGCTCAGCCTGTATGTACAATGTTGCTTCACAGAGTGCTTTATGTTGCAGGAGGAGGATAATTCCATTTTGCCTAACATACAATCTGACAGGCCTCTGGGTATTGTTTTTGCACCTTGATTATTTGGTCTAATTTGGAAACTCCAGTAATACAAAGCTCCTGCGGTAGCCCAGACTGAATGAAAGTTACGCTAGATCTGCTGAGCGGTCAATCAGTGGATCAGAAGGTGGAGCCGAGTCCAAGACATCTGAGAGCAGACGTAGAACATTAGAGACTTAGAAAGGCAAGCAAAAAACGTCTCTTAGAAGTAGAACAATATGTGGATTTGTTCCTAGCAATTAAAGTGATTACAGGTTGCAAAGAAAATAATACGTAGCTAACAAGGTTCCCAGAATAGTAATTTGGCAAGGTTATGTCTGTAACTAGTGCAAAAACATACTCCTGAAAGACAATGTTCATTATACTGCATTAGTATAAACTCTGAATATATCCAATGTGTTTAACTTGGTTTTTGTTTTTTTTTTTTTTTAAATAGAACATTTTTCAATAACAACTGTTACGACAGACCTGCCATTTCACAAATCTAATTCTGCTGCGTGCTTTGGAACACACACCGCATACCACAGCAATCCTGTATCTAATGAAGTACCAGAGAACCAGACCTCTGCTAAGTGCTCCACCTAACAAGCTAATCTCTGGGCTCAATTCCACTTTCTACAATTTAATTTCTACACACACATGCACATTCCAGTACACACACTATTCCACACTCAAATTTTCATTTGTTTGAAACAAACCGTTTTAAAGAACTAGAATCATATCTGGGATGATTGTGTATATTACAGATATTGCATATAATTTGTTATACGCTTACTTTACATATACACTTCCTACACATGTACATACACTGCATATACACTACACATATACAAACTGACTACCACTTAAACTACTATGTATATACGTACAGCATAGGAGGAACTCAGCTTGTACAACAACAGTTCTCCCCAGGAACGCCCTGCAGCGTTATGGTTTGATGGGTGATCTCAGGCCGATCTCTGCCTTCTCACCAGTTCCTAACTGTTGCATTTTGACTGTAAACTCCTCAGGGCAAAGCGCAGGCATTGTACCTGCTAATGAAAATGCATACATACATGAAAAAGTATACATTTTTAGCAGTCACTTCAACTGAAGGTGATAGGTTTTGTAGCCTACTGTTAGCCTCCCATGCCGTAACTCAAAGGGCTTCTCTCATTGCATTCAGGCCTGACAACAAAAAGCTCTTAATGTGGAAAACATCCACTTCTCTGCCATAGTAAGGTTGTATCTTGCTTGCGATTTCCAAACACCCTTTTATCACTGGACTTGCCTTGAACTACTTTTTTATTCTGTATATTTGTAAAATCACTTTTAGCTGCTGCTCGGAAACTTCTCAGACCTCCTCATGTGTTCAGCTGTAACACAGCTAAAACAATTGATTTCCTTCCGACAACTTTTCCTATCACCATTACACTATTTACACCATTGCTATCCTTAGATCTCACAACCTCCTGTCTACGGGCAGTGGGTACTGGCCTAGATCAAGACAAAGATCAAGAACAAGAATTTTGGGTGACAATAGATCTGATTCAAGGAAAGGGAGTAGCAAAGCAAAATATAAGCTAAAGAGAAGTCAGTTAGAAAGGAACTTGTTTACGCATGCAAGCATAAGACAAAAAAGCATGTATTTTACAAGTATATATATACACATATATATACACACAATCACAGTACCTAATTAAAATGACTACCAATAGTCAAAGAACCCATTAAGGCTGAATAACCATGGTGAAATCTCCTCGTGCTGAGAGCCCACCATTAACAGAAAACAACATGGAATCATCTTCACTCCAGTCAAAATGTTCAAAAGGAAGGAAGACCCTTCATTACTCTCTCCTAACTACTCAGACAAGAAGTGTTCTTGCAGACAGGCCAGCAACATCAGCTGGTACTGTGAACAAATCCAGGCTACTGCATTTTCCCAACTACTGACTGACATCGTCATCAGTCATGGGGCAAAGAGAGAGTCGGTGAGCGATATGCACTATGAAAAACTGATAACCAAGCAATTCAGATACTTTTCTGTTCTTTAGCACATACATAACAGCTCTGGCACACACTTATCACAAGAATTTATAGTATCCGGAAATATTCATGCTCTGTTTGTTTTCTAAACTGAAATGCTAATCACTAGCATTTTGGTGTTTCGTGCTCAGCAGGGAAGCAATAATGCAGTGTCTGACTCGGAGAGGTTGCCTAGATACATACACAAACAGAACTGAAACAAACTCGCCAAATTCCTTGCACTGGGGTTGGCAGAGTGAATAAACTCAGCTTTTTGAATGAAACCACCACAGGATGTACAAACAAACCGTCACTTTGCGTGTAACCATGTTTCAGTGAACACGCTTCATTTCAAAAGGATTTGCCCTGTTTGATAGCCAACTGCCTCTTTATCCCAAGAGCATGTAATCTTTGATACCACAACGGCTGTAAAGCAGGCATCACTTCTAATTTAACTTCACTGTCTGTTCTCATTTTATTACAAGTAGCTTCAATCACAATTTAGTCTACTTGGGGACCGGAGAGCTGCAATTCCATCTGAAATGAGATACAAACTCTTACATTAATATATATTAACAGGTCAAAGAGACACATGTCAGTTCAGTTTTCCCAGCAGTATCAGCGCAATGTGGATAGGATAGGCACAGACCACCAGCATATTACAGCATGAAGGGAGATATTTGAACCCCTTTTAGATGAGACACTACTTAAAATGACCAGAGCTGCCAGCTCTGCAAGAGCATTTCCCAGACTGCCAACACACTGGAAAACATTGTGGGAAATATTACTGGTGCACAGAGTGTCCCTGACCTCATCGGGAACAGAACAGCATGAATAACCACAGAGCTTGGGCTCTCCTACCAAAGGGATGGAAGGAGCTATAAGGGAAGGAAATTGCCAAAAATCCTGAGGGGAGTTTTTCCTAGCAATAAGATTAAAAGGTTTCATTGAAAATCAAGTCTGCTCTGTTCTGTTGTCTCCCATTAATGTGAGCTTTTTTTCACATTGGTGACTCACAACATGAACAGCCCCATGTTTTGGATAAACTTCTGGCCTCTGCCAAAACGCAGAGATAGCTGTCACACCTTAAAGAAGTTGCCAAGAACATAGGGAATAATTTGGGAAGCTTCAAGGAGTCTTAAAATAGATGCTAAATGATCCTTAAACTGTGCATTGCTATGCCAAAATTGTAGCCTGGTAACTGTATTCTGCCAATAATTGCCTCTGTTTAGTTAAAAACCTGTAACCTTTGAAATGGACCATGAAAATTAATTAAAATATAAAATCGCTTCCCAATTAAAATTCACTGATAAGAAAAAAATATCTGTACATTATTACAACAGCAGTACAGAACACATCTGTAAATCTCAGTTAATATCATCAGTTCTTCAAACTACCAGAGAAGTTGTGGGGAGGGTAAATACACAAACTCTGTTTTAGTACCTAGTAGTACAGAACACTTAGGACTGACAGAACAGTTCTTATACGATCTGAGCTTCATTACTTAATTTGGGCCAGGTTTGGCTGCATTTGCTAGGGAACAAATGATGTCTTGTGACATGTCATGTGTTTTTAAGTCAAACTCAAAAAAATGATTACTTTCTTGATTAAATCTGATTATGTACAGTTATGGCTTCTGTTTTTTTCCTTTTTGTTTTGTTTTGGTTCTTTCATGTAGCATCTTATAACTCTGGATAAAATTTAAGGCAAAGAAACTTGAAAAAAAAAAAAAAGGTGTTGATTCATAGAGAAGGAATGGCAGTTACAAAGAGATTCATTTCTGCTAGGCAGGCTCAGACTTGCTTTTCCAAGTCAGAAGCACAAGTTTGATTTCTAAAACCAGAGACTTCTGCATTTAAATAATCACAAAAACATATCAACAGCCTGCAATTTTAGTGTGAAAGACTGTATGTAATGCTTAACATTTTCACTAAGAATTGCTTTCAGGTGAGCCTCCAGTAAACCCTCCTAGAGGAGCTGGGTGCATTTTTAGTGTAGTGGCTAGTTCCCCTAAAGGGAGCAGCTTGGTGGCATTATGGACATAAAGGGAAAGGCTGTAATAGGGCAGAAAGTTAGGGAGATGAGACACCACGTAAGATTTTGATCTTCACGAGAAAAGACAGGATGCAAACTTAACTTACTCATCTATTGCTTGCTAAATAAAAGACAAGTCCACTGCCTTGTTAATTTCTTTTTCCCTGTGGCCACTTGTATCATCAGTATAATATGCTCCCCAAATTTCTTGACCTAAATAATGCTGACTTTTGGATTAAACAAACCTGTCTGATCAAACCTAATGAGCATTCTGCTTAGGTTCTCCACAAAGATGCCACAGAATTTCAATTATGATATGAGTACTTACTCTTTTTTGACTAGAAAATTCTCTTAAAGTAGCACGTATGTAGTTGTCCAGTGATTACCCTTCCTTTTAATTTTATTTCATTACTCAGGTACTAACAGAGAACACATAGACAAAGCAAAGCACTGTGCTCCTCTTGTAAGCCATGGGAACATAACTGCACAATGGCAGGCCTGCATGCGATACCTACATAGCTCTGGAAAGAAAACAAAACAAAAACAAAGGTTTTGGTGATTGAAATATTTTTTTTAACATGACTGTACAGTCTGGCTGGTGGATGTGGTAGGAAATAATGGGATATTGACAACTTCTTTCCTCACTGTTTTTTTAAGGCTTCAATTTGATCAGACTTGTAAATTGTTTGCTTAAGTGCTCTGCCTACTAGGCAGTGTTTCCCAGAAAAGACCCTGTGGAGTGACTTGGTTCAGTAAAGATATTTTGCTTACTTCCTTTTTTTAAAAAAACAAAATGATAGGTGGAGGTTTGCAAGGGTTTGCAAGTAGTGACGCATCAGGACTGGCACAGAGCTACTCACTCACCTATGGGATAAGAAAGTCTCAAAGCGTGCACTAAGGTAAGAGTCATGACTTCATGAACACATGTGAATTATTTTTTTCAGCTTCCATCGTAACTCCAAATCTGATTTTCAGTGATGAACTTCTAAACAAGTATCCTCGCTTCATGCTATCTATGTCTTCAAATGACTTAAAAAAAAACAAAACAAAAAAAAACCACCTTTGGCAGTATTTATATCAGAATGAATTTGGCTACATTCCTTATTAACATGGATATTTACACATTTGCTTTATATACAGAAAATCTTCATGTCTACATTCCCTCTATAGTAAAAGTATACCAGAAGGGAGAACCGACATGAGAGGAATGATTGCTAAGGAAATGGATATGCTAGGGAAATTTAAATTGGGATATTTAATATAGCAATGCATACTTGAAAACCTTTTTATTTAATATTTTGGGCATAGAAAAATGGAATCTGAACTTGTCAACATTTTAAGATCTTTGCAGTAAATATAGTTTAACAGCAACTAAGAAGAAACAACCCCCAAAACAAATAAACAAACGAGTACACACATTTTTCACATGGAAAATTTAAAGACACATGAAGTAATGGTAACACTTCTGGGAAGGACTGGGTCCTTCCTTTTAGGAAAGGCTGTACTTAGTTTAAGAAAGGGGGAGCTTAGTTAGAGTTAGTTATTACTCAACAGTTTTAACTATATGAGAAAGTGAGGCTTACATGTAATTTATTCTGCTACTAAAATGACAGGCAACTTGAAGGCAGGCCAGGCCAGCATGAAATACTCTGAATCACCAAGTCCTAAATGATTTTTATCATCTTTTGGAGGCTAGTTATGATTTAAAACAGAAGGCAAAGCAAATAAGAAGCAGAAGTACCTCTTGAAATGGTTCAGTGTTTGCTATTAAACTTCACTGCTTGGGGCTGATAGAATCACTTGCTGTTAGCTGGTAGCTACCACATACCAAAACAGGAGATGTTTGGTCACACAGTACCAGTTCTTCTCTGTAATTCTAGCTGCTTGGCTGCATTGTAAGACAGTGAAAAAAAAAAAACATAATAAATAGTTTCCTAACTTTTCATTTTTTCCTTAATTAAACAATGTTTATTGTAACCCTAGAAAAGGTGAGGAGGTCTAGCCAGGCATATACAAGAGTAAAAGCTCTTTATAAGTGATACATTAATACTTAGTTCAAATAAAGGTGAAAAACAGTTATTACTGTAAAATAGAGGAAGTTAGACTTCACAAATAATATGCCACTGCAATTATTCATGCTAAGATAAGGAACTGATGCTTTTAGATTTATGTCAATAACCTTAAATGCCAGGTATGAATTTCCCCTTCTAGTCCTCCAAAATTATCTTCAAACTGCCATTGCATGATATGATACTATCAGTTTAATCTCCTAACATGAGTGAACTAGATTTAGTATCAGTGATCTCATACAGCAGAAAAACCTCTATTTTCAGCAAGTTTCTTCCATTTTTAATGATATCATTAATAGCTCAAATTTGAACTAGCAGCTAGTGATGAGAGAAGTTCCTCAGGGGCTAATATTGGGTCCAATACTGCTCAGTATCTTTAGAAATGATCTAGGATTAAATCAATTTGTGAGAAGCAATAGGTTTAGCAGAAGGAAGAGCCACTATTTAGAGAGACTTTGTCAGGCTGCAGAATTTGCCCAAAAAGAACGGCATGAGATTTGAGCAAGATGAACTCCAACACCCAGGACAAAGTTATCCAAAGGAGCAGCGTGGGCCGGGGTGGAGCTTTGCTGAAAAGGACTCCCTGAAGATCAGGGGGAACAGCAATTTCCTCTCATGCACTAGAGCACTTTAGGCCATGCCTTCTTTAAAACAAACAACAAACAAACAAGTAAACAACTTGTGAGTTAATTCCTCAAATGTAAGTGCTGTATACCCATGACAAAGTGAACGACCCACAGTTCTCAGCAGCATGTATTCCAAAAATCTAATGGCAGATTCAAAAAACCCAAAAACGTGACATATGAACAAAACCAGAGGATTTGAAACAGCTAATCCACCATAGAGCACATTATGTCAGTCTCAGATAATCCCAAAGAGAACAAATCAAGTAAAATGTAACAGTAAATGGAAAACCCATCTCCCAGATTCCCTATCCCAAATATATAGGGGAATATGGTTTTAATGTCTTCATTATACTGCTGAAAGATAGAAATAAGACTTTTAGGCACCCGGATATAAGGATAAATCACATATACACTTCTAAAACATGTAACTGCATCCAGAGACTGAACTCCATACTTCTCTGGCTAAAGTTTTATACAAACAGAGAAAACTGCTATGAATTCCTGCAGAGTTATCTGGCAGGAATGACTCACTGCTAAAATATTCCTATTATGGGAGCTCACTAAATGGATTTAGGATTTTTCATTAGGAATACTTACAATTTACAAGCAGCTCCAAACTAATCCATCTTATTGCTAACACACTACCACAAGCAAAAGAAATGGAGGCTAAAAAATTAACAAGGTGAACAACACAATAAATGGATCTAACTGTGCATGTGGAGGAAAACTGAAAATGTTTTATATTTCACAGAGAACAGATTTTAAATGTACATTAATTGCATAAGCCTACCAAAAGAAAATGTCTTCAGATACACATAAAACAGATAACCAAATAAATAATTTTTTAAGATTTATGTTTCCATAATACTAAAGTGTGCCATGTCAAGACCAATGGTGCAGAAGAACTCTGATCAGACATGTACACTCAGTAACTTATTTAGTCCAAATAACAGAATAGAAAGAAAGTCTTCGTTCAGGTCCATGTTGTTGACCGGAATATCATCAAAACCAAAATTGTTTCAGACATTTAAAACTGGCTGTATGGCTTACAATGGAAAATGGGAAAGAATTTATTGGGTTCACTCTCAAAGCTTTGAAGAATACAAGAGCTCTTCTAAAAACAACATTCTTGAAGCAAATTACAGGCAGAAATCCAGAAAACACAAAATCTATGATATAATTTTGCAACCTCAGTATCAAGCACTGTTTCTATTGAAATTTATCTGATTAAATAAATTGAATATAATAGATCCGATAAAATACAGAATGTCCTGTAAAACAGCTTTAATGCAACGAACTGTTCCCTAACAAACAATTCATGTTAGTTATAAACACGTTAAAAGATCATGTGGCACCCTGTCAGTACATTCATAAAATTTTTTAACTCTTCTACAAACTGCTTTTCATGAGGAAGGAATATGCCATCACACTACTATACCTTTTGCAGGAGCCAAGTACTCTCTTCTCCTGACTTCGTCCTGTCAGATTGGCTCCAAATCTCTAGTCAACTGCTAAAGCACAGCATTGGCAGCTGAGGTTTTGGGAATGATGACTGAGGTCTCGATCCTATCACTTGTTCCCTCAGGAAAAAATTATTATTTTAAATAAGCACTACTGTTATGCAGTCAGATATGAGATTTAGACTGAAATAAATAATTCAAATAAATATCTTTGTAAGTAATATAACTTTTTTTTTTTTTAAAGGCTAGACTACTGTGTTAAAACAATTAACTCTAAGTTTTTCACTTTATGCACATTACCTATGAAGCAAAACGTCATTTAAAATTCCATCAGAATGCAAATCTGTCGTAACTCTGGAAGAAGAATTAAGAAAGCTGGCAAGGTCAAAACCTTATTGTAGTGATAACAGATATTGCTCTCAACCACTGCTTTGTTCCTACAGCAAAAGGCCTACAAAAAGTTAAACATTGTTCCCTAACCTCAACTGAAGATACTTCCCTTTTTTCTCCCCTACAGCTAAATCAGGGGTTTTCTTTTGAAATGCATTTACTGAGGTAAAAAAAGGGTTAAAGTTTCGCTGAATGTTTCGGTCTTTCTAAACATGGTTGTGTAGTTCTCTCCTCCGCCAGGTTGTTCGGGCTCCTTTGATGCTGCAAGAAAATCGGACTCGGAGTTTTTGGGTTGTCTTGTCCTTCTCCAGTCCATATTTACCTTAGTAAGGTTTAGAAACTCCTATTTCACTTGTGTTTCCTCTTACTTCATTTTCCACTTTTTCATCTTCGTTCTTTGTTTGCAGTAATTCTTCTTGGGTTTCTTTGCAGCCACACCTTCATTTCTAGCCGGCTTAGCTGGATTGCCTTTTGTTTCCATAGCTACTGGCCTTCCCTCACTGGGTGTGTCCAGCTGTGCCTTCGCTCCAGCCATCTAGACACGTATCGGGGAAGGGGGGGGAGAATAAAAGAGAGTAGAATTATATCCAGTTACCTTCAGAAAACTGCCTTCTAGTTCCAGTCGATCAAGTCGGGCACAGGAGGTACACCTGGAACGTGACAGGCACATTTGGTCTTCCTGTCACCCAGTGGATCTGATCATCCCTGCTCCTTCCTTGCCCACACGCCTGTAATTCCTTCCAGCAGACACCAAAACACACAAGGGAAGGAGAATTGATGGGCACATCACTTATGTCCTCACGTGAGGGCAGGACAAATGCTTGCATGTGGCCAGAACGCACAACCCGCCCTCACAATCATTTCATAGGCCACTAAACGAGGCTGTTAACACACAGCTTTTATATAAATCAGCAAGTCTACACTGGGGAAAAATAATGCTTGAAATTTTCCTCACTTTAAACATATCATTCTACCTGTTCAAAACTTTAGAGCAAAGAGTATGACCTTAGGAAAAATTCTGAAGCATGATATACCTCATTTATTCACCAGTTTCAATTGCACAGCAGGTTGGGATACTAAGAATTTTTCTACAGAATTTCTAACAAAAGTTTCTTTACTGCAGACAATTAATTTTGCTTCTCATACTAAATTCTCTGCTGTGAAAAAAAAACCAATAACAACACAAAACATCCCAAAACAATACGAAACAAGATCTTAGTAACTTAAGATATATGAATGTTTACTTAACAAGGCTTGGAATGAAGTTCATGTTCAAACATTTAAAGCAATGCACTTGAGATTAAACTGCCTTTGTGAAGAAATGCAGAACATACAAGCTCTTTGAGGTTGTTCAGCTTCAGTAAAGAGGTGCAAGATGGCCACACAATTGTATGTTTGTGCCCAAAACAAAAAAATGTTTTATTTTCCTAAAATCAAGTACTCTCAGGTTTCCAAATACAAAGTAACATA
The DNA here is from genome assembly GCA_032273925.1 of Rhynchotus rufescens. Taxonomy (NCBI): domain Eukaryota; kingdom Metazoa; phylum Chordata; class Aves; order Tinamiformes; family Tinamidae; genus Rhynchotus; species Rhynchotus rufescens. The sequence goes on from JAVCKT010124734.1 coordinate 11,718, forward strand.
TTACTCTTCTTTTAGAAACAGTAGTATGTATAAGTTGATATGACTGTTTTACTATGTGGTGAACAGCACTGCAAGGAGAATTCAAGTTCCTGCATGTCAGGGAGGCCATCTGAATTGCACTGAAAGTGCCTATTTTACAGGACCAAAATGAAAGTCTATTTTTGTTGCAGAGAATCACTATTATTCCTAAATGATCTTTCCACAGATTATGTGTATCAATTTTCATTAAAGAGTACTTCTGGCTTTCTGTTATATGATTATCCCACATCTAATAAAACAAAAGCTCTGACAATCTTTTTTTCTGAGGTCCAATTTGCTCACCTGCTCTCTCCTGTATGGTTTCTCTTGATAAAAGTACCATGGTTTGATGTTCACTGGCCCTCTTCTCAAAGCAGCACTCTCTCCTCCACTATATATACATATATATATATATATATATTAATGCGTATGGGTGTATATATCAGGTACACTGGAGAATGGAGTTAAGCGATCACTAGAGATACTCATCGAATAGACGATGAAAGCAAAATTCAGCCTTACCTAACTAATTTCTACCTGTCTAGCACTGAGCTAATTGCCTAGACTCCCTTTGTGGTCATGAAAGAGAAAGTGCAATTTCTACAGCACGAGTTATTTAGTCTACTTAAGAGGCCCATCCAGGCATGGAGGTGGATCTCCATAAAACATGCCTTTTCTCTCTGTTAATTCTAAACAGAGTTGGAATGAGTTTCAGGAAAAAGGCCTTCCTATTCCTGCAGTGGACCTAGTGCACCGAGATGTGTCTCTTCCTCCCCAAGGTGACAGACCAACACAGCAGCTCTTCCTGATGGCCTGGACGAGCCTGCTTCAAAGCAACAGAGCCCCTCTCCCACCAGTGTGATACTGACCTTCTGCTTCCACGCGGCCGCTGTGGGTGCGGGAGGGAAGGTGCACGGGACTCTTCCATGGCTCATGTGATAGGGCAGAGGGAGGCTGGGCTCTAGCGGTACCCATGGGACTGACAGGCTGGCAGGAACAGCGGGCAGCTCGCCGTGAGCTTTATGCAAGTTATAGGATGCTCTGGTTGCCTTGTCAGGGGAACTCTTATAGATTGCAACTGATGAATCTCCTGCAGCATGAGTCAGCAAGTAAGAGCCCTCCTGCAAACTGAAATGATATAGATCCAAATTTAAGATTTAAAATATAAATTCTCTTTAAATTGTTTTGTTTCTTCTGACCTTTGGATCAGGATAGTTATTAATTTCTTAATGGCAAAGAAAGTATCTTTATACATTTACACATTAGTCCTCCTTTCATAAAAGGACTACAGACAAAAACGCATGAAAGTGATAGATACATACTAGTTTACATATTTATGATGTATATATTTAAAATATACAAATTTATCACCCATGTATTGGTTATTTGTGCTCCAGTTCAACAAAATATTTAAACATGCCCTGAAAACTACCCATGTGCAGCAAAACATATATTATTTATCCACTCAATGCCCGAGGGCAGACAAATAAAGAAAAGCAAGCAGCAAGAGAAGGGCTGCAACTTTGTGTAGTAAAAACAAAAATCTAACCCTAGGCACCACGGTCACAAGATCCTGCATTAGGCGATGCTAGACCTGAAAGGACCTGCAATAGCTTTTACGATACTCAAAAAAACAACAGCCAGGCTAGACAATCATTCTACGGAAGAAACAGGATCACCTGAATAATGTTGCAAGCAATAATGCAGCACTTACTCAGAAACTTTCTTCAAGATATGATGAAGTATATTTAATGAATTTGCAGGCCTGTAAATAGAAAAAAAAAGTAAAGATATTACAAAAGTAGCAACTTACAAGGAGTACTAAAGTCTCAAATTCATTGGTAAAAAGATATTGAAAATTGCTCACTTAATCATCACAAGCTTTTCTCTTAACATTTCTGGAGAAATCTTCTCTAGCATAATAAGCTTTGATGTAAAAGCATCAATACGTCCTAAAATAAGAAGGAAAGAAAGAAAGAAAAAAAATGATGACAAATAAATACTAAGAGCATCATTTAATATTTGTCAACATAATGCAAGTGAAAGAAAATTTTTCCTCATTTACAGCTTGGTACAGTGAAAAGTATTTGCAAATGATGCACAATAACTGAGGTAGTTGCTTTACTTATGAGGATGACTAGTTTCTTTTAGCTGCTGTGTACTTATTACCCTTGTTAATATCAGGATTTTGTGCAAGATTACATGGCTAGTTTTAACATGCATTGTTGCCTATAGGGAAAAACACAACAAAATAAAAACTTGAAGTCATTATAAGCAAAAAAAGTATCTGTTTGTGGTCTCCACTCCTCATCAGTCCCTTTTCAAATAACCATCTTTTCCATTTCTAAACTTGGAGTGAGAAAATTCTATGAACTACTCAAAACTATTTTGCATTGTTGTATCTTATATTCATCAAGGAACTTAGGGAAAATGCTTGGCATTCAGTAAGTTGTGCATACAGTAAGTAATTCTCTCCAACCAGTTTTCAAGTCTTTTTTATTTAAAAGCCAATATTACTCTATTCAAGTGAAAGGAAACTATTTTTTTTTGCAATAGGTTTCACTTAGGTACTTAAGGCAAATAAGAAAATAGTGTTTAGGGTAAAATGTTCCCATTTGAATTCAGCAAAGCATATCATAACTTTATTTACCATTTAAATGAAATTGCCTTCCTTTGAAAACATGTCACAGCATCTATTTCCTTTGTCAATGCAGGATTTCTTACTAGAGCAGAAAGGGACCTCAAAGCAACAACTAAGCACTATGCTTTAATATGCTTTACTAGCAACAAAAAGAGAGCACTTCTAAATTTGTTTCTTGATTATATCTCTACTTTTGAACACACTATCAGTTCATTCTGAGAACAGAGAAAAAAAGAAATCACAAATGTGCCATAATAGCACTCTGCAAACTATGAAGGAGGCCACAGTTTCACATCCGTTTTCCTTCTCTGATGAGCTGGCAGCACCGCTGAGTCACTGGGCTGAGCACCGAGATCCTTCCCTCGGCCACACACATCCGTGCAGCACCGAATGACATGGGACAATTACGGGGCATGGAGCAAAGTCCAAAGAACTTTCCACCCACTCTTACTTGGCAATGCAAGAGATCATTGTGATGACCATTTGACGTGTTTTTCAGAGCAATTTAAAAATGACATTTTACTGCAGTCTTAAAACTTCAATTTTTTTTCAATCTATTTCTACTAGAAAGCACACAGTGGTACCAAAAATCACCTGTCTCCAATTTGTCCACAGAAATAAACAGCATATTCTGCCAGCATTAGAGGCTTGTGAGAGTCTTCCTGCATACCTGCAAAGGGTAGGTTATAACAGTGATCAGAGTAGGCCCACTCCCCGAGGCTGGGAGTGCCCATTATCACTGGCTTTGTCGCAGGAAAAAGCACATTGAAGAGCTGACAGTCATTGCAGGAAAACCCAGCATTTCTCAATCTTGCTGACATTTCTCCCTCAAGCACAGCACAAGAACAGAGCCCAGCGAAGGCCGCCCGCCTGGGGCTGTACAGCGTTTCACGACTACCACGCATGCGCTCCTGCCTGGGAAGCTCTGTCCCACCCGGTGACCCTGGTGACTGCTACTGCCAGAGCAACTCCTGCCTCCCTCTGCCTGCTTTCTCCTACACTGAGAACCTCTGTAAAAGGGGTGGTGGCTGGATGAGCTGCACTCGAGCTTCTGCACTCAAGCTCGAGCTTCTGCACTCAAGCCATATACGAAGAATCTGCTGCTGATGGAAGATTAGATAGAACTGCATTCTTCTAGTTTACAAGCAGAATAGCCTCCTCTCTACAGCTTCACTGTTTCCCCACACTGTGTGTGACTGTGCAAACATTAATCATCAGCAAGGCTGTCTAAAAGAAGTATAAGCTGCAGTGAATTTCTGCGCTTCTTCTACCTGCTCTAAAATTTTATTCCTTCCATAGAAATACGTTGTTTAGGGCATATTACTGTACAATTGCAGAACTGAATGCAGTTTTCGCTTCAAGTTTTTTTAATTTTATTTTTGCAGGGGGGAGGAGGGAACACAGAGAGAGAGGAAGAGGCTACAAAGGAGAAACAGCAAACTTTTTAATTACATTTATACTTAGATGCTTTAAAATAAATTTGAGCAGCAGACATAAAGGTAGATGCTATCAAAAAAAACAGTGTTCCAAACATATTATGAGTTCACATCAACCTTCTATTTTTTAAGATAGGCAAACTCTGAAAGTAAAAATGACAATAGAAATACCTCAGCATTTCTAAAGTAGTATTTTGATGTGAGCTGCTAACAAATAAGAGAAAATACTCTGAGAAATAAAAAAAAAACAGTAATTCAGTGCACAATCGGAAAGGTTTGGTAACCACAAGCTGCAGCTGCTGCCATAACAACCACAAAAACAAGACCAATCTTTCTACAACAGGAAAGTGAGGAAGTCCCAGCTGTGGAACATTCATCTACCAGGATTGCCCTCACTCTGTACTAAGTGCCAAATATATTTTTAAAAGCATTTTGCATACCACT
>JAVCKT010124743.1:0-20047 GCA_032273925.1 Rhynchotus rufescens
GAAAAGGGGAAGTCCAACTTTTCATTTTACATATTAATGAATATTTTATTATGAATTAAGGATTCCCTAGATCAACACTTAAAGGCAAGTTTTCTCCTTCATCAGTAAAAGCCCTTGTGTTTCAAGAGGAAGCTGAAGATAAGAGGCTAAGATATGCCTGACAGCCTGCTGGTTAGTTCATTCATTTGGGAGAGCAGACTGTCAGGATTAAAACCCCTCAAGTTAAAAGGAGAGTGGGACTAGATTTCAGAATTTCTGTCTAAAACACTGAGACATCATCAGCTTTTCTTCCTTGAACTTTTTGATTTAGGAATTCTGAGAACTCCTATTTGTTTAGGTGCTACAAGAACCCATAAATTTCTGATGTGTCCAGCATCATCATGTTTGGATATCAGTTCATCTGTTTGATCCTAGATAATGCCAGAAACAGGTATTTATAGTCCATGTTGATCTTGAAGACACAGAGACAAAGTAAGTTAACCTCCATTTAGTTCTTCAATGCTCTTACTAAGTTATTAACAACACTAGAACTGGATAGTCTAAAACTTAAGTATCTTTAAAGCGTAATGAAATTCCTATTCTGAGTACTGTGCGCATATTCATTATGTCCTGAATAAATTTGCAAGAAGAAAGTCAGATCCAGATGTCCTCAGGATAACCTTGCAGCTAATAAACAACTAAAGGATGAATCTACTTTGTGGAATGATTTTATATGTTTGGTATATATATTTTATATATTTGGTAATAGCACCTTTGGGGAACACTACTGAAACTTACTTTCCTTCATTTTGGTGGATACTGGTTTAGTACAAATCCAGTCATCAGCTCTGTTGTGTCCTTCCACAAAGCCACCAGCTGCAATACCACTCTGAGCTTACCATTTCATTATTTTGCTCCTCACCTAATCAGAAAAATGAAAAGAAGAAATCTAGACATATAGTCAAGAACTACTGTGTTTTCCTAACCCCTTGTGTCATCCTTTACAGTAATAAAATGATCTTGGGATCAAGGCAGTGAGGACAACTAATCCATATCTTATTAAACTTTGTTACTAAACTTAGAATTTCCCAATATGTGATGAGTGACATTTATCTATTTTTTCTCTGTAAATTGTAAATAGTTATTGTTAAAATCTTTGATCAAATTTAAGATTTTATTTTCAGAATTACCCTGTGCGATGGTTGGAATAAAACCATTATCAAAACACATATTAATATACACATAGTAACATCATTCATCGTTTCTGGGAAACGTGCTAAAATGTCTATAATGTGTAACAACTGTTATGATCTCCACTCTATTTGTTGACTCTCTTATATAACAAATAATACTGAGCTGATTTGCCTTTTCCTTATATCTTCAGGGGAACTTGTCCTACTAATTATAAAATTGTCCAGAATTCCACTTAGTTGTTTAGGGTTTTATCATGCTGCTTCCAATGTTGTAATAATTCATTCTTACAGCACACTTCAGAGTGGGGAATTAGTAACTTTTCATTCTGATGAGATGATGATGAAAACCTTAAATAATATAAAATTTAAGAACACAAAGAACACAAGAAGCCTGGAGAGAAAAGTATAACACTTTCTGTTGCCACTTAAGAAAAAAAAAAAGATGTTTTTCCTTTTGAATCTTTCTTCATCTTATACCACAATTAATTTGTCCAGTTCTTACAATATTCTGCTGTATATGATGGAGTGTTACTGTAATATGTTTAACCAAAAAAGTCATAAAAGGACAAAATTATTTTAGGAGAATATTTAACTCTTTTTTTCTTTCTTTCTTTCTTTATTTGTAAGAATAACCTGACTGCAAATCAACTACTGATACAATTTGTGTTTTCTTCATAGATAAAAGAGGTCATCTCCAGAAATAACCCTTTCTAAGGTCATGAACTAAGTATGAACCATTTTTTACTGAAACTGAAGAAAGGTACTGGCTGTGAGATCTGTCCCCCAAACCTGCAGAGACACCAGCTCACACAGCACCCTGACCCTTGGTCATTTACTGTTCGAATCTTGTAATCCCAAATATCAGATCTCTGTCGTGGGCTTGGAGACATCCTGGTCCTCCAAGACACTGCACAAAGATGAAGATGTTAATTGGATCTGCAGGGAGAGTGCATGCATTTGTACAGACTAACTCAGTCTATTCTGAGCTCTGTTGCAGCTCCTAAATTCTCTGATTTCCTGATGCTGATCTACTCAGGGGAAAAAGAATTTGTTGACCATATCCATAATTACATTTTAATTTCAGAAGTTGTGAAGAGTTTTCTTCTTCAGAGAAAAAGCACAAACACATAATCCTCTCCCTCAAAAAAAAGAACAAAACAAAAAACTCGTAATAAAATTTCAAGTAATGTATTATTAGCAGGTAGCTGAAATTGAGCCCACCATTGATTAAGCAAAACACAATGAGAATTTACACCTTACTGATTAGCTGGGGGAAAAAAAAAAAAAAAAAAATCTAGCAGGACAACGAAGTTTCCTGTAATTATTAAAAAAGCAATTGAAAGTAATGAAGCTTCCATTCCACTCCTGGAGCACTTTGCCAGAGTTTTCTGGTTATCCATCTCCCAGTGCTGACTACACACTTACTGCACTACCTCACTCAGTCAGCAGTCTATTAGTCAATGTACCCAAAGAAATATGTCCTGCTTGTCTCCCCTAAATTTGTACATCTACACTGAACTGGTGATCCTAGTCTCCTCTTATGATCAACAGAAAGAAAATAAATACTTTGAAAGAGCAATTAATATGCCATGTTAGATAGCTACTTTAGGATGAAATGAATCACTCCCTAAAAGTATCTATTCCTTGACACTAATGGGAAACTGACTATAATGATAGCCTGCAGTGCCTAACTCTGTGTGTTCTAAATAACTGGAATAAAGTGACCAAACACACTTAAATTGCTAGTGAATTTATTGAGCTGTAGCCAGAAATTATCTATGAAATTAAAATATATCCATAATATGTGGTAGTTTACTCAGTTTTGAAGGCAAAGTAAGGTACTTCGTACTCCGTTAATGTTAATGCAGCAGTTTAGCAGTTTTTGAGACAGTGACTTATGATTGGAGTTGGAGGTGTGTTTCTTTATCAATAAAGCCAGCTAAAGCAGTCCTTCTTCTCCTATAGTATAGCTGTTTGTAGGGCAGAACAACAAATTTCATGTGAAACACAAAACTGAACATAAATGATGCCTAATTTGGTGCTCAAAGCAACCCACACATCAGTGGTACTCAGTTACAGTTAAATATGTGAAGTATTAAGATATAACATAAATTCAACCTTTGTAAAAAGTCTTTCATATGAGCTTAGATGTGAATTTCAGGGATGCAGTCAGGTTCCTCTCTGAACTATGAACAGGAGCTTACTATCGGGAGTGGTATTCTAGAATTATTTATCTAATCCATTCCAGCTAGAGGGTTACTTGTTTAAGCTGTTCTCCATATAGTCTACAACAAACACCTTGAATACACCTTAGAAGGGCCTCGCTCTCTCCAGTGACTATGAGGGGTGAACTGGGGCATGTACATTGATATTATTTGCATCTATAACTCTGAGTAAATTTTTTTCATACTTACCTATGCATACAGAAAAGAAAAAAAATAGTATGGATAAGACAGACGTTGTGATTTGGCTAGTTATCTTGAAAGAGATATAACAACAGAGAATAATAACATGGCCATTACACCCCCTGCTTTTCTCATTTTCAGATTAGACTATCACGACTTGCCCTAACAGCACAGATAGTAAAGGCTGAATAATATCCTTGTGGCTTAAACTAATTTGATGACCTACTCACCTCAGAAGAGAGTTGAAAGGAGGACATGCAGTCTATATATTTACATTTTCGTTAGAACCTATGCAATGCAAACACCTGTGGAAGACCTGGTGAGGAGTTAATGACTGGCAGAATTTATGGTAGCAGAATTAATGTGTGAAACTACACCTTGACCAAATTCCCATCAGTGCCAGGCATATTCTGTTTTGTCAACAGCTTCTTCCCAGTTAGTAACTTCTCTCAGTTAGCACAGCTAAAATAAGGAAATAGTTTTAAATGATGAAAGAGAGGCCACTGGAATACACAAGTTGGGATAGTCCTACCTGTGCATCTGACCCTTGTGGACAACCCATGCCTCCAGCAACCTCCCATTGCCGAGCTTCCTGAGCAGTCTATAGTGTAGAAGTCCTTGCTTTTATCTATTCCATTTAATTCCTCACAAACTTTGAGTGTCTTTCTCTGCTGATAACCAACCCTCTCTTGCCCACCTTTTAGTCACATGTAATACCAGATTTCACACAAATAACTCAGAGATTATCTGAAAGAAGCCTATGACTGGGCTTATTAAATTTATTTACAAGCAACAGAAAAAAAAAATATAGAGATTTCCACCAAGCCCTTTTCTCTGTTTTTCTGGAAAGAGTTATTAAGGGTAAAGTTTATGTGAAAACAGATGTGTGGATCATTGGAAATACATATAAGAGCTGCACTATATAGCAGTAAGTGCGGTAACTTCTTTTTCTTCCCTGCCCTTTCCCTTTCTCTTTCCCCTTTTCCTTTTCCTTTTTCTCTTTTTCTTTTTCATTTGAAGTTCATAGCATTCTAGTTGGCACAAATGAATTAAGAGAAACCAACTTATAGAATGTATTCAAGTCACATAACATTCATCATACAATTTCATTACAGTGTAACCAATTATTAAATTTAGCCATACATTAGAACTGTATGTACTCAAGCTCAAGTGCTTTTTCAGCTGTAGTATGAAGATAATGTTTCTGATTTATTTTAATGAATCTGAATGTTCTTCCTCATTAAAATATATTTTAGCATGAATTAATTATTGTCTCAATACATCTAAGAGTGAGTATAAATTATATAGCTATGTTTATTTTTTATTTTACAAACTTTAATCAGTGCTATTGCTTATATATATATATAAAGAAAGAGTTAATACTACAGCACATTTTTTCTCTTTCTTACTTTCTCTTTAATCCTACTATAATTGCCTTACAATCGTTTCTCATAAAAACAAAACAAAATTGCACATAAATTGAATTCACTAACATGAGAAATGAAATTCAATTATGTCAGAATCCCTAGGGAGCATGCTTTTATAACACGTTAAAAAAATGATTAAACTCTGTCCTAGCTCACAGATCTCATATGAGTTCACAGTCTTTATTCTCTGACAATTAAAAGAAATGCAGACATATTAACTTTAAATACCTCTGTAATCAGAAATAGTACTCTGCATGGGGTTAAATGCTTTGAATTAGGAGCATACGTTAAAAGTTGCAGTCTAGTTGCTTTAGCTGAGTAGCAAAATCTATACTTCAATAAAGCAGAAGATTTTAGCATTTTAGCAAGGCAATGAAAATCTAATTATATTGCAAGTTTATATGAGATATTAAAAAATAAAGTATGATTAGACTTATCTGATATTATGTATTTTGTTCTTTAACTACAGTCTTCCCGCTTGAAGCAAACCATTCTTCATTTCTCCAGTCTTTTTCAGAATTACATATGTACAATGTAACCTCAGAAACTCTATAAATGGGTAAAAATCACAGTAACCTACAGGATATAAAGGTCAAAAATGAAAAAAGATTTTAGTGGCCTTGATTCAGCCTTTGTCAATGTCAGTCCTATGACACAAGAAAATAATGAACAGAAATATTTTGCTGGTTTGAGCCATTTGACTGTTGATATCACTTAATGGGCTTTTAAAGGAAAGTGATATCTTGGCAAAAGCAAAATAGTACTTAATCTGCCTTTACTATTAACTTTGAAAATGGAAAACAAGAATAGGAATATAGAAGCAGACGTAAAAAGTACACATTAATACTATCGAAACTGTTGCTACCCTTTAGTCTTTATAAGTTAAAAAAAAAAAAAAAAACTATGTCCTTGAAGGGGAGATGTTTGCTTATAATTTCCATTTTTATAGTTGAACATTTGTCAAGAGTCTGCACTCTGGGAGAGTCAAAGCCCACCCTGAATTGAAATGGGCAAACATGAAAGACAATGAGAGATGAAATATGAACATGAAAGGCAACAAAAATGGTTTCTGCAAGTACATCAGCCAGGGAAAATGCAGTGCAGTGACATGGGTAGTGCTACAAAGGAATATTCAAAAATAGGCTGATGTACTTAATGATCTCTTCAAGTGAGTCTTTACTGGTAAGGCTGGTCTTTGAGCATCCCGAGGCCCTGGAAGCAGAAAGGAAATGTACAGCAAGACTTACTCTTGCTGGAGGAAGTTTGGGATGGGGAACACTTAAGCGAATTGGACATGCACAAGTCCATGGACTCTGAAAAGTTGTACCTGCAAGTGCTGAGGGAGCTGTCCAATGTCAGGGTCACTTTTTATTAATATTGGAAGATCATGGTGATCAAGAGAGGTTCCTGAATACTGAAAGAAAGTAAACATCACTTCTATAAGGGCAAGATATAGGGATGTAGGGAACCATAGGCCAGTCAGCCCCACCTCTGTGCCTGGGAAAATGGTCAAATTGATCCCTGAAATACTATTCCCAGGTACTAATTCAAGATACGTGAGGGAAAGGAAGACGTGAAAGGAATACGTGAGAGTAGTCAGCACATATTCACAAAGAGGAAACAATGTGTCATCAACCTGATAGTTTTCTGTAACGGTTTAACTGGCTTGGTAAATGAGTGGATGCCAGTGGATGTTGTCTATCTTAATTTCAGGAAGTCTTCTGTAGCACTGTCCCATAATATCATCATAAGCAAGCTCAGTAAGTAGGCTAGAGAAGTGAATAGAAAACTGCCTAAAGGTAGAGCTCAGAGGGTTGTGATTAGTGGCACAAAGTTCGTCTGGAGGTCAGCCATCACTGGCATCCCCAGGGGTAAATACTGGGGCCAAAGCTGTTTAATATCTTAATAAGGTATCTGGATGACAGGACCCAGTGCATCCTCAGCAAATGTGCAGACAATAAAAACTCAGGGGAGTTAGCTGCTGATATTTCACATGGGTATGCTGCTTTTCAGAGGAAATTCAGTAAACTGCAGAAATGTACAGAGAGGAGCTTGTGAAGTTCAGCAGAGGGAAATGCAGAATCCTGTAGCTGAGGAGGAATAACCCTATGCACCAGTACAGACTCAAAGCAAACAAACTCAAAAGCAGCTTTGAAAACAGTCCTGATGGACAATAAATTGACCATGAACCTGTAATGGCAAAGGCGGCAAAGATATCTTGGATTGCATTAGGCAGACTTTTGACAGCATCTCAAGGGATGTGGTCCTACCCCTCTACTCAGACTTGACAAGACCATATCTGAAGTGCTTGGCCCAGTTCTGGGTTCCCCAGTACAAGAAAGTCATGGATTTTATGGACTGAGTTCAGCAAATCACCCTAAAGATATTGAAGCATCTATCAAATGCTCCAATCAAGAACGGATCAAGAGAGGATGAGAGAGCTGGAACTGTTTAGCAACCTTGAAGAACTGACCCTGCTTGACCCTGCTTGAGTAGAGGGGTTTGGACCTGAAGATCTCCAAAGGTCCCTTGCAGTCCAGCATAATGTTATAATAGACTGTAAAGAGACAGGTTGTGACTTTGATGGAACTTCACCCTGTCCGGATTCTGGAAACAGCTACTGAATTCAGTTATTCTTCTGACTTCATTTCTTTCTTTTCATTTCTTCATTCTCTTCATTTCTTTGTTTCTAATCCCCAAAAGAGAGAAAGATGGATAATTGGAAAAAGTGAGGGTAGTAAAATTTGTCATCTCTTTCATACTCCTATACAGAATTAGCAGGTTGATCAAGAAGAGTCAAAGTGTTGCTCTAATATTCTAGTTAAATTCTAGCCTTTCTCCTTATTTGCTCACTGACAGATTGCTAGGGCTTTGGAGATGTGGGAAGCAGGGGGAGAGTGACTACTTGAGAGGTGTTTATACTGCAATTAAATAGATGAAACCACAGTGGATTCTATTTCTTCCTGCATATCTCCCACAAGCTTAAGCATGATTATTTCTAGAACAGCAAAACTTATTTTAATTAGTGTGACGGATATGCTCCTGTCCCAGCTCAACCTGGCCTTTCACATGTAGCCCTATTCAGGTGTTAAGCACCAGTGATATTCTAGTGAGCCTGGAAGTTGGCTCCTTGATTTCTTCCCGGTCTCAGATATTAACCAGCAATAAGTCCTAATGGCTATATCTTGTTGGGGAGAAAAGGCTAATGGTGCAAACACCAGACATTCCTCTGAAATGAAAGAATGACTACAAGTCAATCATCTTACTCCATAAATATGCAGACAGCCCGGGAGCCCCTTGAGCTCTCCTTGCATGTCAGGGCTGCACATCAGGATCTCCCCTTGAGCAGGGAAGCCTCTCAAGGATACTCCTCGAAATTAACAGATTCCTTTCCACAACAGATTCATGGTAAGTGAATATAGAGCACTCTCTTTCTTAACTTGTAAATTTTACTTTGTAACTGTGCACAAAATCCCTTAGTCATAAACCGTTGACCACATCTGGGACTAGGACTGGATCCAGCTGCATCCAGATTCCTCTCAGAAGGAGCTTGGAAAGCAAGGAGGTCCAATCTGAACTTTGCCACCCAACGGGAGGGTGTCCTTGATAACTGTGTATTCTTAAACCTCCATGCAGTGAATAATTCGCGACCTTGCCATAGAATCTCGTGAAATTATTGTCCATATCAATAAACCCTATTATTATTTCTTTCATAAGTGTGAGGTGCATTTTGTCACTCACACTCCCCCCACCCTCATTCATTCTGTGACAATTAGTTTGAAGAAAATGATTCTGTAGCACCTGTCCCGATCCACTGTCAGGGGAAGTTTCGACACGATCTCAAGAGTGAGATTAAGACACAAGTGAGCTCAAATGCCATACAACCTTATAAGCTCTATTTTCATAATAGTGATAGGACAGAGAGAAGACGAAGAAGACGAAGAAGAAAAGGAAAACAAAAAGAAGAAGAAAGATAAGCAAGCAAGCAGGAGAGATGCAGCAAGATTAGTTATCACCACCACCAGTCAAGTTACGTTTCGTCGTCTCTGCCTCGGGGCAAGTGATGATTTTCTTGGAAGAGAGTTGAGAAGAAGGAAAAGAAGCTTCTCTCTTTTTGTGCATCTCCCCTCCTTGGGGAGTAAATCATAGTCCCTTTATTGTCCCAGTTCTTGAAGAGTCCGCCCACTTTCTTGAAGCTTTTTGCTTTGGTGCTCTTCTTCCCGCCCCCTGTTCAATTGCCAGCTCCGCTCGTCAGGCTCTGCTGAACATTGTTGGGTTCTTGGGCTAATCCATGAAGTTGTAAATTGTATAGAGATAACAAACCTTGAACTGGTATCCCAGTCTTCCCACGGACAGGATGCCAAGGCCAAGAAGTTATTAATTGTATGAAGATAAGACACCTGGCATATCTCAGTCTTCCCAGAGAAAGGAGGAAAATATATGGCAACAATGTAGAGACAGAACACAATCCACAACCCACAATTGTCTCTTACAGCACCTTATATTGTACACACGTACATATGTATGAGTGTATATATATGTATATGTACATGTGTATGTGTTAACATAAAGTAACTCTCACCTTAACACTTACCCAGTTTATCCCTTAACAAAAATACTAGAATGATATTCTGCTCCAGTCTGGGCATACACTAGTAGATTTCTAGAAATAGATAATTTACATATTCTAGAAATAGAATATGTATCTAGATAGATATCTAGAAATAGATAGATAGATATCTAGAAATAGATAATAAAACAATAAATAATTAGTGAGGATAGTAAATAACTCAAAAAATAAAGAAAAACAAAGTGTATAAATTGTGATTAAAGTCCAAGTCCATTGCCCCTCTACGTCTAGTCCAGTAATAGATGATTGTGGTGAAGGGGATGATTAGATGGTAAATTTAGGTGGAGTGACTGTGAGAAGAGACTCTTACCACTTACTGACCTATAATCTAAAAGGATGAATGTTAAGTTGGATGTATATAGTGTGTAGATGACAATACCCATTCCCAGATACACTTCACATTCATATCAATCAAGACCCCAGTCCCTCCAGTATGGTTTAGATCAATACCACAGACCCAGGGGAACAGGAAAGTTCCTGACTGCATAATGTCTCTGGTGCTGGCTAGTGATCAGGCCCATGTCCACCATAATTCTGTCTTGGGCTTACCCCTGAGTGGTGTCAGACAGCCCAGGATCTGCCTCTCTCCTCTTTTAAGAAGTTACTATTTTAATTATTCTTCTTTTCTTAAATTGTCAGCATAAGCCACTAGTGGTCTCGCTGAAAGGTAACCTCAGGGCAACTTCTTTGACTTTTTCTGTATCTTTATGTCAATTAGAGGTTGTCACAAGGTTTTTATCACCTGATCTCATGCCATAAAAATGATATTAAACAAGTACATTTAGCAAAAACATGATAACAAAGTTCAATTGTTGCTGCTTTTTATTTTTTTTCTCTCCACCAGACATATCTAGAAACTTCATAATGGGAAGTTATTGTCAATATGCTATCTTTCTGAACACCATTTTTGAGTAGGTTTCACTCTCTGACAAGACCACAGAATTTTCTTCTGGATAATTTTGAAGTGAGTTTCTGCAAAAGTTTTTCAGCTTTGTGATTCTTTCATACACATACACAGAGACATTTATTTTCTTTACTTTTTTTATTTATTTTTGTGCAGTCTAAATATATTGTCTATTCTTACGATTTACCTGCCTAATACGTATGAATCTTACCACTATTTTGAAGTAAGGAGCTTAATTTAAGATGAAGATGTCAGAAAACACGTAACTAGTTCTCATGTCCAGTGATCAAGTCTTTTGGATTTAGCTACAAGGGTGTGTATATCTATATATGTGTGTGTATTTGAAGATAGGAAGAGCAATCTTATTGTACAGACAATGGTTCTAATTAATCCCACAGAGTGTTTACATTCCACTTTTCAAGGGACACTAGGACTCAGAGGACTAGGACTACCTTCTGTCCTTACATGTCCTAGGATGTGATATTTCCTAGCTATTAACAAAGAAATTAATATCCTTCCACCTATTAATTATTTGGAAATGTAAGGGAAAGCATAAAGAATAAAAGAGCAAGATTATTTTTCTAGGCCTGCGCATCTAAAACACAAAACAAATATATATTAGTATCCAACAGAATATATTTTATACAGTTGAAATAAGTAACTTCTCAAATGATCAGCCCACACCATACAGTTTCAGTTTCCCTACTTTTTATGAATTCTTCTTCAGGTGATGATTAAAAACAAACAAAAACAAAAACAAACAAACAAAAAAAAGATTTGACCGGAGAACTAAAATTCTTTCCTTCACAGGAACAGTCCATTCAATGGCAAAAGAACTGGCCTGACTTTCATGAGTATGTCCTGATTACAAAAGGCCAAGCTTCATATTGCGAGTGAAACTATTGATAACTGATCTTGCTTGTTCGGAAACTTTGAGTGATAAGGTATTCTAAATATTCCAATTACATTATAGAAGACAGGAAATAAACCAAAACTGTCTTTAGCCCTAGCTGGTGGAATACTCTGACAGTCTGACCAAAAGTGAACCATCAATTCTATTTATAGACTACAAAACTATCATTTTCAATGTTGAGGACATTCAATAGTATCACTAAAGAGAATGTAGTCATGCATATATATATATATAAGTAAATATATGTGCACACATTTATTTTTTCTGAAGGAAGAATTGACAGAATTATGAATTATGTCCCATGTTTGCTAGAGATAACTATATAGAGTTAACTAGCTAATTGCCACCTGTGATATTTCATGTTCAGGAATGTTTCTACTTACAAGAAAGGTTATATTAGCTTTTGAAATCTAGATATCTAACCTTTAACTTAAATTGAAATGAATCTAACAGAGTCTGAGGATGAAAATTTATAGGAAAGGGAAAAATGATGCCTAAAATATAGATGCAGAGGCATTTGAATGTAGCTTTTTTGTTGTTTTGTTTTTTAATTACCTAAGCTATTCCTAAGAGATTTTTCCTGAGATTTAGTCACCTCAGAATGGGACTCACCATAGCTATTATCTGAGTTGAGCTCTAAAATCTTATTTAGATTGAGCTGCAGAAATCACAGTAACTTGCCATTTTGTATGTGGCATCCAATATAATGAAACTACGCAGACTCTTTCATCAAAATGAAATTAAAAATAAGATTGAAAGAAAATATTTTTTCTTTGTAACATTTTCTTCTTACAATCAACTGTAATATCTGAGTTTTATATATAGCATTTTTTTTCTGATTTGAAAGTCATTCTCTAACAGAAACCATTTTACAGACATTAAGAGTGACTTTTAATTACCATCTTAAATTATATATTTTTTTGCTGAGTTTACACTTGCTTGGCATTTAAACACAAAATAACAAGATACAGATAGGCGTTGACTATTCTAGCATTTTTCCCACAAAATATATAGTCTTCAGCTGTGCCCTTTAATTTCAATGTAGTGGGAGAGTTCATTAAATAAAAGAAAGCAATATGAAGGATATATAATATCACCGCTATTTCGAGAAGATATTGAGGCAGTGGTCTTCCCACTGAATAACATAAGAATATTACCAGCCGTAAATGCTGATCTTCTCTAATGTTTTGTATACACATAAAAAGCTTAGGGAAATAGTCAACCTGATTAGAAAAAAAAAATCCCTCAAATTAAGTTAATCCATAAGAATAAAACATAAAACCATCTATAATAATGTGACTGATAGACAGTTATTAAATAAACAAATATGTCTTTACTTTCAACAATGTTTTGCTTATAAATTGTCTGATGTTTTGCTTTTAAGAGAGAAAGCAAGCTACAAACTCTGGAATAAGTAATGACATTGAGAAAAATAATTTTAAGATCCTAAATCCTCTATTGTATGCATTTAAAATATAACTATTTGTTGAGCCTGTAGTGGAATTATCCTAAAATTCCTAGCATAGACTGGGATCAGTAAATTCTCATATTGATACTTATAAAGATTTAGAATCATAGAATCATAGAACCCTTAAGGTTGGAAGGGACTTCTATACATAATCTAGTCCAATCCCCCTGCCAGAGAAGGAGACTCCACAGCTTCTCTTGGCAATCTGTTCCAGTGCTCTGTCACCCTCACTGTGAAGAATTTTTTCCTTCAGTTCCTGTGGAACTTCTTATGCTTCAGTTTGTGGCCATTCCCTCTAGTCCAATCGGTGGCCACCACTGAAAAGAGGCTGATGCCATTATGTTCACTCCCTCCCTTGAGGTATCTATAGACAATGATTAGGTCACCCCTCAGCCTTCTCTTTTTTCAGGCTTAACAGGCCCAGCTCTCTCAGCCTTTGCTCATAAGGCAGATGTTCCAGGCCCTTGATCATCCTTGTAGCCCTGCACTGGACTCTCTCCAGCAGTTCCACATCCCTCTTGTACTGGGGAGCCCAGAACTGGACACATTACTCCAGATGTGGCCTCACCAGGACTGAGTAGAGTGGCAGGGTCACCTCTCTCAATCTGCTGGAGACAGCAGATCGTTAATGCATCCCAGGATCCCGTTGGCCTTCTTGGCCATGGGGACACACTGCTACCTCATGGTCATCTTGTCGTCCACCATGGATATTAAGGTCCCTTTCCACAGAGCTGCTCTCCAGAATGTCAGTCCCCAGCCTGCAATGGTGTCTGGGGTCATTTCTCCCCAGGTGGAACTTTGCACTTACCCTTGCTGAATTTCATAAGGTTTTTCACTGCCCAGTTGTCCAGTCCCTCTGGATGACATTGCAGCTATGCCTTCTGATTTCATATCATCAACAAACTTTTTAAATTACAAATAAATGAGTGAATGAAAATAGAGAAGTAGGTGTCTAACCATAAAAAACAATCAAGCAAATCACACAGAAGATGAAGTATAATAATATAAATGAGCAATGAAGTGATTTACTTTTTATAATAAATTTTTATTGTCTTCTCAATAAGCAAGACCTTTATTTTCTATACATTTTAATATATACTATAGTGTAATATACTACACATTAAAAGGTTCTGAATAATCCAGAAAATGCCCAAGATGTTCTTCTGTAGAAGGTAAGAAGTATATGATGAAATCATTCTAAATTTTTCAGAACGCAAAAACTTTTAAGCAATGAAAACAACATTTCTAATGTGACCCTGATTTTAGTGGTGCATTCCAGTTAGAACTCAAAGCACTATGTGTCAGATAGCCAATACCCTACAGAGTTTCTTCTTCATTTGGAATGGTAAACATCATTATCTTTCCAGAGAAGTTCAAATATGACAATGATTAACTTTGTGCATCCAGTACGACATGTTAATTTTCTGGAATGATTTAAGTTGTACCATATTTACAGGGAGCTCACTGCTCGTGTTAAGAAAAAAAAATATCTCACAAATATATTAACTCTTTTAATGTGTGCAATGAATAAATGTAATTAAAGTTAACAGAAGATATTTCCAACATGTAAGCAACTTAATACAGAAACATAATGAACTTTATAGTCATAATGCAATAATCAGAACTATAGTTAGTGATAAAAGAGAATTGCATCAGGGAGTGGTGGAATAAAAGAGAAAATGAAAATTAAGGGATCAATTAAAGAGGTTAGCTAGAGATAATTTAGGTACTACTTTTAATGACATGATAAAATTCTTCAATATTTAAACTCTCTAATTCTTGCATGATGTGCAAGGTTATTGTTTTCAAGATGAATCCCAGCACAGGTTTCTTTTTTGCAAGTACAGAGAAGTTTATCAGTTTCACAGAGACATCTTTAATAAATTCTCAAGGATCTTAATATGTTTTATAATTTTATATTTATGCGTATGAAGAGTCAAACATGTCCAAGAAGTGCACATATAAGCAGTTTGAAGAAATTAAAAAATAATCTATTCCTAAAAAAATAAGTTTTAGTAGATATATTTTACTAAAATTATACATCCTTATCACATGTTTTTCTGACATCTTTATCAAAATATCAGAAGTGATTTTTTTTTTCACTAAAAGTAGGAATTGAAGTGATTTAAAATATATGTTATAGTAAATTAATACTGCTCTGTCACCCTCACAGTAAAGTTTTTTCTCGTGTTCAGATGAAGCTTCCTGTATGTTTGTGCCTATTGCATCTCAATAGGCACAGAATGATTATTAGGATAGGATCCTATTAGCAATAGGATACTATTGACGGTGACCACTGAAAAGAGTTCGTTCTCATCCTATTGACACCTTCCTTTCAGATACTTTATTATTTATTCATATGGTGGATCTTCTCTTCAGCCTTCTCTTCTCCAGGTTGAACAGTCCCAGCTCTCATAGCCTTTCCTCATAAAGGAGATGCTTGTCTCTTCATCATCTTCATAGCCCTGTTCTGGAATTAGTCCATAGCTCCATGTCTCTTTTATACTGAGTAGCCCAGAACTGGACTCAGCACTCCAGCCCAGTCTCACCAGGAGTTAGTAGAGGAGTAGGATCACCTCCCTTGACCTACTGTCAACGCAGGTCGCGATTGGTGTTCGTGGCCACAAGTGCACACGGTCAGCTCATAATCAACTTGGTGCCCACCAGGTCCTTCTCCACAGAGCTGACTTATAGCAGGTCAACCCCAGCCTGTACTGGTGCGTTCCTGGGATTATTTCTCCCTAGGTTCAGGACCCTGCACTTGGCTTTGTTGAACTTCTTGAGGCTCCACTTTACCCAACTCTCCAGCCTGTCCAGCTCCCTCTGAATGGCAGCACAGCTTTATGGGATATCAGCCACTCCTCTCAGTTTTGTATCATCAACAAATTTGCTGAGGGTGCACTCTATCGCTTCATCCACATATTGATGAATAAATTGAACAAGATTAGACCCAGTACTGACTCCTGGGGGACACCACTAGCAGACCATTAGACTCTGCACCCTGACTTTCCCTTGGTGAATCCATAATGATCACTTCTTTATCCTTCATATGCTTAGGGTAGCACACAGGATGTTTCATCATTTTTTCAGGGCAAATTTTACTTCATCACATCCAAATACATTATAGAAAACAAATACTATACAGACAGTAGAAAACTGAAAATCTCATTTGTTTCAACTGGCACTGTATTGTAGCATCAATATTACAGTCAGAGAATCACAGAAATGTTGATTGAAAGGGACCTCTGGTGGTCCCTATCATCCGATATCCCATTATTGAAACAGAACTCTCTCTACTGCATCAGGTGAACCATGGCATTGTGTACCTCTGTCTTTGAAATCTGTCATGTCCGTTACCTATTGTTATACTCTCTACTGGGAAGAGTTTGACTTGATCATCTTTGTAACTATCCTTCAAATACTGCAGGCCTCTGTTAGCATTCCCTTCAGGCTCCTTGCCAAACTAAATAATCCCAGCTCTTCCAATATCTCCTCTAAGTTTCCTACCAGTATATATACTGAATAAATTCTCCAGGGTTCATATCTCATAGCTGGCTTATAAGCTATAGCTTTTTAAGATAAATTGTATCATACTGATATAATTTTAAAATTTGTGATAAATAAATAAATAAATAAATAAAAGATCTTTCATCTTCCACAACATAGAAACCTAGAATTATTAGGCATATTCTATTAAAGATACATAACACTAGCTATGTCTTAAGAACCAACCTATTACAACGTATTGCTCTAAAATGACTCTGTAAACAGAATTAGACAAAATGAAGACATCTGATGCCCCTCAAAGTCTACATAATCATTGACATCTCCAATAGGGCTCATTTTGCTTCTAAACCAAAGTTTTATCTTTGGTATCTAATCTAAGTTAATTGTCTGTGCATGGTTTGTGAAAAGTCACAACCTAAAAAGAGGACTCATTCTGATTACCTCTGACATCTTACTTAGGAAGGGACAAATTGTTATTGACAACCAGCTTAAATTAGATAACTATCTGTTGGATGGTCAATATTAAACGAGATTCATCTCTCCTGTCTGTGGTGGCTCATATAGGAATAAGCATGAGAAAAACACTAAACTGCTTCTTTATATCACGAGTTATGTTCCCATATACAAACCAGAAAAGATCTGCTACTTTCCTAGGAAAAATAAGATTACATTAAAAAAAAAAAATCTCTGCCATCTTTTAAAATAGCAGTTGAATTAAGTTTTCATGATCAAAATGTAACTACCTAAATTCTAAAGTATTTTTGGTTCTGAGCATGACTGTATTCTTTACTAAGTTTCGCCTCTCCCTTAAACATTTATTTGATGAAGCTATTGTTCGTTAGTTCCAAACTAACTTAAATCTGATTTCAACATGAAAATGAAATTCAATTCAAAGTTGAACATTTGAACATGAATCCTTTGAACATGAGTTTCTGCTTGTAGTTCAGAACACAATTTCATAACATAACAGTAGCTAAGTGCTTTCAATTTGCTTTTATGTCTTAATGCATTTCAAAACTTTCCACTGTATAAAAAAGAAAAAAAGTGAACACAAAGGGACAGAATGAGAAAAGATTAAATTTGTCAAACAATAGGCAGATCTTTCATGCTGAGAGGTTCAAGTGTATTTACAAGAATGATTTTTTTCTCTGTATCTCCTTCTCCCTCACTGGCAGCCCTCCAATTTGATTTCAGTTTGGTATCATCATTTTTTAGCAGAGGAAGTCTCACCAAGGCAGGACAATAAAATACATGGGAAAAAGTGAGGTCAACAAAATTCTAGGAAAGCAGTTTCTTTTATGTTTTGAACAAATATGAAACACACTTTTTACACTCTGTGATAGACAGAGGCCCATTTCCTGCAAAAGATAATATTCTTAGTATCATAAGTTCAATGAACAAAAACGCACAACTCATTTTTATTAGTGTAAGATTTCCAGCTAATTGACAAATAATTTCTGTTCATTCAAAAGGAAAGATATTGTGGCAATGAAAGTCTTTGAAAATTCTTTCACTGCTCCTGCACATATCATTTACATAATATCTTGTTTTAGGTAAGTTTTCTTATATAAATGCCAACTTGGCATTAGTAAATAGACGATTTTGAATATGGAAGAAAAAAATTTCACTTTCACTTAACTCTTAGTTACTTTCATATAAATATAGAGGAAACTATGGAAGATGTTCTTATTGTTGTTTAGAATTTGCACTTAAAATATTCTGCATTAATTTATTGTTCATTGTATTCATTTTTCATTTTCATATTTTCTCAGGATGCTTTTCTGGCTCAGTTCAGTTGGCAATCCCAATGTATCTCTGACCAGTTGAAGTAACCAAGACATCCACAATTGTCAGGTGTGGCATTTGATATAAGGGACAACTGTGCCTGTGGGGAATGGCTGTAGGAAGATGTGAATTGCTCTAAAGTATCTTATGTATAGAATTAGGCAATCACATTTATGTTCACTTATATTCATGCTGGCAAGTGGGAATCTCAGAGACTTTTAATTAAAAAGACATACTTCCATGAGTTGCGTTCTACTTGTTACATTCACTTTTTTTTTGAGCTATTTGTAGTCAGAAAGCAAACAAAGAGTTTTCTAAATCTTAAATTCATGCAGAACACTGAAAACCAAGGTAAAGACTGTGAAAGCGGGGAATGTCAATCCTTAGCTCAAAGGGCTTGGGAACATGATTAAATTTCTAATTAAATGTGCCTATTGCAAAGCGTAATCAAGAAGCTCAGCAGTATGGAAAAATAAACTCAGACAATTTATGGTTCACATATTTCATCTCTGGTAAGCTGCTTACAAAATGGTTAAAATAGATTGACTTTAGCTTGTCTGAGGTCATCAAGAACCATCTTCCAAAGCTGTTGAATCTATAGCTTCTCAGAGGCAGATTTTTGAAGAAACATTGTGTTAAACCCTGTTGAAAAATATATTTAAATTGCATCTCATTGCCCAAATAATATTAAATAAGAGAGATGAAGGTAATAAAAGGAAAATTTTGACAAACATTCTGTTTTTAAAATGATTCCGAAATTGATATGTTCATTTAAAAATTGATGGAGGTTTATAATATTAACAAAATATTAACACAGTTATTAAAAAAATATTGTTGAAAATTTTAAATATTTTTCCATACATCTTTGGAAATTAAAATATACAAAAGCAGTGTTCCATTATTAGTATAAGTGCTGTGTTCTATTGCTAGTTTCTATTGATATTGGAGGCATTTCCTGTTCAAGAAGGTTTTTAAGCATTTTGTGTCCTTTTAAGGCCTTTCATTCTCTAATTTGCAACTATGTAGAGTGAATCAAATTGCAAATTGTTCTTTTCTGTTAAACATTTAAACTGTCAGTACCTAAAATTTGCTCTAAAAATCCTGAAGGAAAATATACAATTGATAAAGCCAGTATGATATCATTTTTAATGAAGAAAATCCAGTAACAGCAGCTCAGTGACATGAGCCTAGTATTTGTGAATATATTTTAAACTCATAAAATAGGCATGAGAGGTCAAAAATTATAGCTCTGTTTTGGACCAGATACTGCTTCCTAACATAATTAAGGTCCTGCTGGAAATACATATCAAAACATATTTATCTCTGTAATCCTAAAACAAACATATGCTAGTCTACTTAGTTGTTTTAAATATTCAAAATGTGTAAGATATTTTCATTTAAAATTCTTGATGTTACATTTTAATCTTGCTTCTTCAGAGAGATAATACACAAAGAATTCTTTTACAGCCCTGATTCTACAAATTCTTTTAAGCTGTGTCATTACATTATCTCTCTGAATTGATTATTTAATTATTTTTTTATCATGTTTTCCATTACACACATCCTATTTTCAAGAATTTTAAATACTGTGATAAAATTCTTTTGGGGACTGAGATCGGTAATACCACATATAGAGTATCACAAAAGAGAGGGTGTACAAACAGTTGAATTTTATTCCTAATTAGAAGTACTGCAGCCAAGTTTCCCTAAGGAATGAACAAGCCAGGGGCTGGAGGTAAAGGATCTTTCACTTGCGTAAAGCCAATATGCAGTAAAAGACCTCATGGAAGAAAAAAATGCCTAGCTCCTGAAGTTCTGCACATGTCTGCAGAGCAG
>JAVCKT010124762.1:0-20043 GCA_032273925.1 Rhynchotus rufescens
GATGGCAGCACAGCCCTCCGGAGTGTCGGCCACTCCACCCAGCTTGGTGTCATCTGCAAACTTGCTCAGGGTGCACTTCATGCCCTCGTCCAGGTCATTGATGAACAAATTGAACAGGACCAGGCCCAGTACTGACCCCTGGGGGACACCACTGGCCACAGGCCTCCAACTGGACTCGGCCCCATTTATCACCAGCCTCTGAGTTCTGCCATTCAGCCACTTCTCAATCCACTCACTGTCCACTTGTCCAATCCACACTTCTAGAGTTTGCCTATGATGACGCTATTTGAAACTGTGTTGAAATCCTTGCTGAATTTTGATAATTTTTCTTTATTCTGTTTTTGCTTTCAAAACCCAGCAAGATAAACGAACTACTTGGGGTACCTGAATTCAGCTACAGAATTAACTCCATTGCATTAATTTCCATAGATTAGTATTAAAGACCAACTGTTACATTTTTAAAGCTTGCTCAAAGTCACCTCAGGTGAACAGATCTGCTCTCATACAACAATAACCAATTGAGTTGGTACTTAAGCTGTAGCAATCAGACACACAACCAGTCACAAAACAACCTTCATTGGCTTGCATTGCCATAAAGATGCAGGCTGGGAGCAAATATGTGGCTAGTCTCAGTTGACAGCATTTTAAGCTAAAGCAATTTTGGATTCATGCAGCTAGATAATCAAATCCCAGGATTTTAAGTGTTCTGTTTCATGGTGGTTCTGGAGCCATGCTCATCAGGTGTTCATTTCCCCTCCACTTCTTATCATGCAGAATGCAGTATCTCACTTTGGTAGAACTTTTGGATCTTTTTGTTTCCCAAAGCACAAAGATACAAGGTTCGGTAGGGCTCTTGGGTCCTGGGGAAGGCTATATCACTGAAGAAAAAAACAAACAAAACTTCCAAGCTTTTCTTGCATTATGTTATCCAATTTTAATGTCACCAACCAAAGCTCTGGTAATTCTCATAAGCCAGTATACTAAAGGGCAGTCTAGACTCTAGACTAGCAGCTGGGAGACCAACACAGACAGACACTTGTCCCTTAAAGCTGCATCCAGGTCCCTGTACTAACCCACAGCAGGCTTCTGCAGGTTAGTACAGGTCCTCCTGAGTAGCACCAGGCATAAGCATACTTGATGGGAACATGTCCTTCTCAGAACTCTTTGACCCTGATAGGTTTTATGATCTCAGCACACCATGATAATCTGGGATAAAGAACTTTAATTCTGCCCATTTTTTTTGTTTATATTTTTTTTTTTCTGGGAACTGTTGTCAATGACTCATGGTTCTGTATTCATGCCAACTGTGACCAAACAGCAATATTTTTGGCATGGCAGAACTTTACATCAGAATGTAGTTCCTGAGCAATCAGATCTTATTGTCACTCTTAGTTTCAACTTGTTTTCCCACTTCCCATTATAGTCAGAATAAATGGCACAATTTGATTATAAAACTTGGGTACCTCTTGCCTTCTTAGTTTACAGTTGAGTTCATCAAGCTGATTCAGAGTAATAGAAAAGAAGGATCTCCAGTTGTCAACAACTACAGCTCTATTTCATCGTAGACATTTACATTTATTCTGCTGAATTATCTGTCAAGCCATCAAGCCATCTTCTTTTTAATTTTGACCTGGTACACTGATGTTATTTGTGGTAACTGCTTAGTGTAAATGAGACACAGGAAGTAAGAGCATGTCAGGCTGTCAGGAACAAGTGACAGACACAAATAACCGCAAAGACGATCATCTGTGAAAGTAACATTGTGCTAAGGAGGGATCATTAACAGACAAACAACTGTTCTCAGCTTGCACCCAAAGCCTATTTCACCAGGCATCTTGTCTCTTTCAATTTAAGCTAATGGAAGCAGATGATTAAGAGGTAATATAGAAATAACAATTCCTCGTGATTAAGAGGTAATATAGAAATAACAATTCCTCATGTGCTACTGCCCAGCTTACACATTTATAGTTTCTTGGGTTACTATTAATTCATTCAGAATACAAGCGATATTAACTGTACACAGTAGCTACCAAGGGACTTACCACTGTCTTTCAGGAAGACCTCCTGAAAGTCAAGAAGATGAGACTAAGTCAGATGCAGTCGTTCTGGCTGCTCAAATACACAACTTGAGTGCTAGTCTTTCCTCTGCAGTGCCGACACCTGAATGGCACTTCCTTTTCAGGATCCAATGCTACTTCTGTTCCTCCTCCGTTCTGCCTCATCACACACATGGTGTGAAGTTACACTGAATATCTCCCAATGTTTTCCTTTGTGTTAGAAATGGTGGGGGATATGAAGGAGATTGAAGCAGCAGGGCTTCAGATTTTGGGTTTTGTTCAAAACACACCTAGTAAACCCCAGACTTTTATCCCAGTACTTGAGCCCTACAGGAGTTGCTAAGACTTCTACAAGAGCCAGAGTATTGGACTCTCATGATTTAAAAATATTATTATTAATTCAGGATGCAAGGTTGCTGGGAGGGGAAGTCTCTGGGTGCAACTCATACATTTTCTTTGAGTATTTCCCTCAAAAAAATGCAATATAGGTTTCTGAGCTTCCAGTCTTGCTAGGGAGGTTGTTCCCCTATATACAGGGAAGGTATCTGTTGACCCAGAAGCCAGGGACCTGGATAGTCTGTCCCCTGAGATGGGCATAGATCTTGTCACTTAGGCAATCCAGAAGTCTGCATGTGGGGGAAGGAGGCAGAAAGCCATTCTGGAAGCCCTTTCTTCCTCACAACCCGTGAGAAAGGGGGCCTGGAGCCTGGCAGAATAACAGTCCCCCAGGCAAGAGAATAGGGTAATTTCCAACATTTTTTTCTTAACTGATGTGCTTTTCAGAACAATACCATAACCAACTTAAATTTAGGTTTTCCTTACAGTAAACAGTTCCCTTGTAAAAATTTAATACAGCTCCAGTTTATAGCGAACTTACTTTGCTTCATGCTAAGAGAAAAATCATTGGATACCCTCCTCCCAAGTTGTATTTGTCTTAATTTGCAGTAATAATTGTAGTGAATCTGACACTTGGTGCTTCGGCTGACAGCTGCAGCTGGACTGGAAAGGACAAGGGAAACATTTGCAAATGTTTCCTGTACTAACTATTAAAGGAACATTTTGAATAGGGACTAAGTCTAGGAAAGTAACACCAATTTGTTGTACACATTAACGAGAACTTCTAAGAGAGCCCAAATTCAGTTTACATATTATAGGAAGGGAAAAATTGAATAATACTTCCACCACAGATTTGTAGACCGAAGTATTAAATTTAACCTCTAGCAGGAGCCAGGAAATAATGACAGAAACCATCCTTTGCTAACAGAGCCCAACCATGGCCTTGCATACAGATTTAGAAATACAGCAAAGCAGTCAAGCAAACTGAATTTCTTCCTAACAGCCTAAACATCAGAGTCCCCATTTCTTCCCTAGCCCCATATTATTCTGTAATTCTTATGCTATATCTTTAAATAGGTACCTAAACATTCAAAAAATGCATTTATAGCTACAGGTTGGGTGTGTAAATATGGAGTCAACTACATAGACACACAAGTACTAAAACAGTGGTATATGTTTCTCTACCATTTCTCCCCTCTGACAACATTCATAAACATCACAGACTTGTAGCACAGAAGAAATAGCATGTGTAGAGTGCTCTGCACTCGGTATGGAGATTATGAGCCTCCCCATCTGGTCTCTGGCTCTGCCTCAGGGACATCAACTTTAATACACACCATTGGGGTGGCTTGTCTGCAAACAGAAATGAAAAGCAAAAAAGGACAAAGCGATTTTGCAGCACAGGCAGGGCAAACATTGGCTTTCTGTTGCTGCTCTGCTCTTTGTCATCAACACCTTCCTTTAACATGAGCACAGCTCTTCTGCCAAGCAGGAACAGATCTCTGAGCAGTCCTGGGGTCCAACTTTCCAGCCAAGGGGCAAACAATCAGCACCGATTTGACATGGAATGGTCTATGGAAATTTATTAGGAAACCAGATGGAAGTTTCCTTGGTCCTACCCATCAAGCTATCACATAAAAGGAGAAGAAGGAATGGCATTGCCATTGGACAAAACTGAGTCATCCTAGTTTCACTTATGAAAAACAGAGGTCAGCTACCAAAAGGCAGTAGGGTGCTCTGGGGGACCTTCATCCGCTCTTAAGTGGATGAAGGCACTTCCCAAACTTTGGTCCCTCAGTGAGGGAGTCCTCTCCTAGGGACTAGCTATCCTGGCCTCTAAAAGGTGAGATCCACAGAGTGCATATCCCCTCACATGCATTAACAGTCCCCAAGATCCCATTCCAGGGCTGTGCTTGGAGAGGTTGCTAAACCTCTGCTCCATGCTAAAGCACCTTGGCTCCATTCCAGCTCCACACCAAAGCACACCCGTCCCAACTGAATTCCTGTGAATAGTCTCTGATTTATCCTCTGAGTGGTGACTTGACTATTTACATTTCTTGTTACAGAAAAGCAAGCCCAACACAATCTTAACTGCTAGGGTTTTGTTTGTTTGTTTGTTTGTTTTGTTTTGTTTTTTGAGTATATCCAACCGATATGTGGTTACTAATAAAAACAAGGGAAGGTGTAGTGGAAAATTGTTTAATCAGAAGAGCTCCTCAGTGATCACTTTTGTAATATGACGTTTATAATGTGGCATATGTGATGGTCTGTGCTCAGAAAGATAAGGACAGAGCATGACATAAGAATTCACCTCAAATTGATCATCAAGAAAGCAATATTAACCATAAAAATGGGCTAATACAATTATTTTCCCAAATGCCAGACCGTAAATCACCATTTCTCACAGTTTTAAGGCTGCTGTCGCTATGTGGAAGAGAAATGATTAATTATGAAATACACACTGCATTCCCATTTGCTGAACAAAGCACAACAGAATGAGGGGGGTGGGGAGGGGAATAGAACACAGACCAAAAAAGAACTATAGAAGAAAAAAGTGGTTTTAAAAAGAGCTATTTGAGAGACTCATAAGGAATGATGGGCAATTTGCTTCCTTCTTTTGCCACCGTTAGGAGTTTGCTCTGATATTGGCACCAGAGAGCATCAGTCATCATGAAGACAGTCTACTGGGAACAGGAATGGAAGCAGAAGAACAGCAATTACTGCAGTGCTACAGTGAAGAAACAAAAACAGCTGTGCTCTCAACTGATGGCAGCATGAGGCCAACAGTGCTGAAGTTTGGCCTGTGTGCCAGTAGCATAAATTGTGTATGAAATAAGTATTTAAAAGGTAGGAAGCCCTTTGAAGCATCAGGGCTTAATCAGAGAACATGCACAGAAGCCAGTGGACATCCTTAGCTAAATATTTTCAGATCAAAAGTTTGACAGCTGAGGGACTTACTGCCTGTTTCTTTCCTGGTCTTAAGACATACTCTACACATCTTAAGCCTTAGTGTTTTTTGTTTTTTTTGTTTGTTTGTTTTTTTTTAAATCCGCAGAATTTGAAATACCTCATTGTATAAACATTACTGTCTTTGGTAATAATAAGAAAACATAAGAAAACATCTAAAGAAAACTTCAAAGTAAACTTGCAACAGAGTGTATACTTGCACTTTACAAACTTAGCTATGAATCTCTCCCACTTAGTGATATAAGCAAAACCAAGATTCCTTTGCCATTTACACACTGATTTAACAAACTGAGAGGTTTTAAACTTGCTATCTTATAACAGAATGCAATGATGCTCTTTTGTTATGGATTCACATGCAAAAGTGGGAACTGAGGGGAAAAAAATACATACTTCCAGGCTAAAATAGGCCAGAGCAACCAAGAACTTTGTGGATACTTCAAAGTGACTCTTAATGGGGAATTATCACATTCAAAATGTGGATTTGAGGATACTAGAATCAGTACTTGTAACTAATCCAGAAGGCTTATCAGGACCTCCTGGGACTCCAAGGATTATAAAATCCAGCCAATGTTAAAGAGAAATAGGGTTTTCCCCACTCCCCACCCCCCCTCTTCTCAGCTTGAAAACAAGATTTCCTTGTGTATTGCTTTTTAAATGGAAGAGTTTTGCTATTTTCTGTTTCATTCTTGTCTTACTTTCAGCAAATCTCTATTCCTCTTCGAAGTCATCTGCATAACTAAATTTAGTGTAGCAAATTCCTCGCACTAGGATTGTTTGCACATTTGTCAGATCAACTGATGCATGCATTTGAATTCAATATATTTTTCTTATTTTCTAACTGTCCACACTTAATTTTCATCTTCCTCTCCCCACTTTTTCCCCCCTTTCACTCCCCCGTCCAGAAAAGACTTGTACTGTTAGCAATCTCGCTTCTGTTGTTTACTAGTGGATTAGTTTTTCTTTCAGAATATGAGGAAATGACAGAAAACAAGTACTCCAGCTTACTAAAGAACCTTACAAAGTGAAGGCAGACAAACAATGAAGTGTTCAGTTCCTCTTTTGCAACTTTGCCTATATAATTTATATCTAATATTGCTAATTTACTGATCACCGGCAGAGTGATCTATTACTATTTGATCAGTAATTCAAAAACACCTAGTGACTGGTTTTAGTCTATTATTGGCCTCTTATCTCTTGCCTCACAAGATGGGTGAAATTCTGTATTTTGCAACATAGTGAAACTCTGACTGATAAGACTTTCTAGCAGCCGTCATTTCTCATGTTCACATTAGCTATTATTCCCACAGGCAACAGTGGGAAGCATAGTAAGAAGAAAGAATAGGACTATTATCGGATGAACCTTTATTTCATGAATCCAACCAGTATAAAACATCATTTCAAAAAAGCCAGATTAAATCTTCAATAAATTGACTTTGCTAAATCAGCATATTGGTTGCTTCTAAGCATTTTCATTCCAAACTTTAAAATGTATAAATTAAAGAAACTTCAAAATGTAGTCTTCTATTCTGAAGGCTGTTTTCCAATTGGCTCCCATTCCATTTCAGAATATCCAGTTTCTTGGCTTTCCAAAAGATAGCTACCAAATTCAAAGAATCAATCCCCCGAATAAAATAAAACTAAAGTGCTCATATCTCATCAGCATTAATCTTGTCTATTAAATCACCATGGTTGTCATCTCTCCCAGAAAGAGAAATACATTATTGCAGTAGCTCTGCTCCCTCACTGGCTTATTCTCAGTTTCCCTCACTGCCCAGACACATGCTCCAGAAACTATAATTTTCTTACTCTTATTTTCTTTGCTGCTCTTGAGCCCTTTGACTTCACCTGTGGGTAAAAGGGAATGTTGATATTTCACGTGATTCAAAATCACACTTCAAAAAAGGGAGGAGTGTCATCATGACAAGCTCAGATTTGCTATTTATTGCAGAGACGTATATATCGAAGTATAGTGACAGATTATTTCCACTTTTTTCTAATGCATTTATTATGACAAATTTTTAAAAGAATGGTGACATTAAAGTGTCAGGACACTTGGAATTAACCCATGAAAGAAGTGATATGGGAACAAAAGGGTTTATAATCTAATGTCTAATTTCTTAGACTTAATAAAAACAATGTCTTACTACTATAGCTGTATTATGAGATGTTTTAATCAGTAGAATATATAATTGTTGGTTACTAATCATATCAATTTGAGCAGTTCTGCCAGATTGGTTTCTGGTCTATTTTGACTGAAAATATAATTTTCAACCACTGTTGGGATGTTAAATCAGTACGGTTGTTTAATATTGGCACACATTTTAATTGAACACTTTGTTCTATTTCTTAGTGCTCAGCTTTTATGAAAGTTATTGTATAGCACAGCAAATAATGTTATTAAAAATAGACCTTTCCTTTGGCAAATTAACTCAAACCAGTACAAATAAGCAAGAAAAGTACTCATTGCAGTGCCTGTGTACATTGCATGCTTTGTATTATTTTTCAGAGTCTGTGTCAAACTAAGAGCGTACTCCACATTTTCCATACGTAATTTCAAGGTAGCAGGGTTATGGCTTAACTGTTATTCCTGAGCTTCTCAAGTCTACAGTGTACTTAATGGAATACAGAGAATTATATTAGGAGGTGGAATGCTATTCAAGCTCAGCTCTGAGCTTTGAATATGGATGGCAGTGTTATCTTCACACAAATAGAAAATCAAAATAGTAGCTAATAATTTACAACAGAAGCAAGGTACACAAAGAAAGATAAGTTAATTTACAAGCTTTTCAATTTTTATGGAAGATTGGAAAACAAAGCCTAGCAAGACAGATTAGCTTAATTTACGTTAGAAGAGTATGTTGCAGGGGGGAAAAAAACCCTTGAAAACACATAAATACAGAACAACAACTAAGAACAATAGCTCAAGAGCGAGTTCTTCAGTTACTTATCAAAGCTAGTCAGATAGTGTCACACAAAACAAGTCAACTATTGGAATAAGCTCCTAAAGAACAAAGCACAAAGGATGTTTTTGAAGGAACAAAACCACCATTAACTTATTGAACCAACCATTTTCTATCTGTTGACATGAACTTCAATTTACAAATAAGACATAAAACCCCAAGTTGAAAAGCCTCTAGAAGACACAGAGTACATGTGAGCCAGTGTTTAGCAAACAGTGCTTACTAGTTATTTGTGAAGCTGTGAGGTTCTGGGGTTAACACTTCAATTGCAACTGTTATTTCCTCCTCAGCTCAGAAACTTCTTCTGTTTTCTTTACTGTGTTCAGACAGATTCGGTAATTCAGTATATCAAAGCTGTTAAAGAGCCTAAGCTGTACCTTGTACCTTCAGGAGAGCCTGCAATAGGCTGCTAGATGTTCAAGTGAGAGGGGGAAAAAAAGGGGGGGAAAAAAAAGTACTTTAAGGTGTTTTGAGGCTCACCTAAGAGTAGTGGCTTGCTTGCTCTGAACCTTCTGGTGTTTCTAGTAGATTCAGCATCCTGGAGAACAGGGTGCCAAAGACAGTATTTTAAACAAGAATTTTACCCTACAGGCATGAGTAGGAAATATCAATTTTGAAAAAAAAAAAGTCTTGTCTGCTCATGATGTTACTCTGATATTAGACTTTCCTAAGAGAGCTGACATAAAAACAAAAAACACAAAATGTTCCAATTCACATGACTATAGGGAGCATTTCAAAATTCAGGCTTTTACAGATAGTAGTTGCTTTACATTTAACATTAGGAGAGGCAGAAACAACTTTTCGCCTAAAAAAAATGGACCGTAAAGGACACAACCATTTGAGGATGCATTTAGGTACCAGTGTCATATACAGTCATAAGCTTCATTCATATCCTACCCATGCACAGGTCTGCTTCCACTGATCCTGCTGGCATGCATGACCATCCAGATAGTCCCTCTATGTTCAACTCACCTTCACAACTCAATCAATACAGTGGCACTCTTAAATGTTACCCGATGGCCACAACTGTGACATTATGCTGAAGTTCAAGTCCTGCTCTTCCAGAGAAGACTCAGCTCTTTAGCTGAAATCGCAGACCTCTGCCTTGAAAGATTAATCCAGCTAATATGGAAACTGTTAGGTGCTACCATAACCAGTTCATCATTATACACACTAAAGAGCACAGAGGCACTATGGCAAGTGGTGGAACTTCACTAATATGCTCACCTGGCTCCTCCCAGGGCTGTCACAGAAGAGCCATCAGCCCCATAGACCTGGAGGTGGCACCTACCACAGTGAGTCAACTGGATGCTCCTGCAATCACATTACATGCAGAAGGTGTGAAACACACTGGGGAAAGCAAGGGAAAAGCATCTGGGCATTACAAAAGACTTGGAAAATCAGACTGAGTGCCTCTGGTGCACTTGGTCAAGCATGGGATTTTCCATCTGCATTGACCATCTGTGTGGTTTACCATGTCTATACGCATGTTTGTTCTATAGAGTATGCTTGTGTGCATGCACTCATTGGATATATGTGCTCAGCCTTCCTAGTGCTAGGACCTGGGATAATGGAGCTCTATTGAACTATCAGATTCAGCAGCTCCCAACACAAAGAGCAATATTTCATCTTCACAGCAGAGAAATAACACCAGCTAAATTGGTTTTGACAATCTTATTTTAAACTTATTGTGCAGTGGGACATGGATAGTTCTAAAACTCCAATTATTTGTATTTTATAGATCTATTTTACTAAAATCATTTGTTGATGCAAATACAGCAGCAAAATATGAATAAGCAAACATATCTTGTTATGTTACTTCACAGACTGAAGTGTTAATATGCTTGCTGATGTCCTACTAAGAGACATATCATACAAATAGCTCACCTTATTAAATCTGACCTTTTGCTTGTAATAAATATTTTGCAAATACATTTGTCTTATTCATTGTACCTTTTCATTGTTGGCTGGATGAAGTGTTCTGCTTTCACAGTTTTAGTATTTGGCGAACTTTGATGGTGATAACTAAACAGGGCTCCTCCTTTGCACAGCAGTAAAGGCCTCAGAGGCTGGAACAAGGAATCCGAGTCAGAGACCTTGCTGGGGCACCTTTCTAGCTCCAAACTGTCTATGTCCTTCATAAGGAGGACAGCTTTGTTATTCCTTTTCTGAAGTGTTAGAAACACAATGACCTTCATTTCTAGCAGACAAAATATGCTTCATATTACACAGCTCAACAGATGCCAAGGTAAAGCCTAATAAGGATACCCCTGAAATAGCAAAGAGTCTCAATTATGAAAGACTTTCTGGTTGCATCTCAAGACGACCTGTAACAGGACTCATCATTGATTCAATTGCCTGCGTATGATGAAACGGACCTACACTAGTGGATAAACAGGAGCAGTTATTTATCTTTCCTGCCTTTTTTTTTTTTTCAATAAAGCTCCTGTATCTTTATTTGCTCTTCAGTCACCTGCATAGGAAGTCTCTGAAGCTAAATTAATTAATAAATTGGGCCAGTGATAGACTGCCAGCCAGGCACAAATTAGCACTCACAACCAGACACTGAACAGTTCATAGAGTTAGCTGTAAGGTTGTTACAAGAAGTGAGAAAAAAATCACTACAGGCTGAAAACTTGTAGCACGCACATTTGGGTTGTATCCCTCCATACACCATGGGATGTGATAGGACAAGTCTTCACATCATGTGTATTGAAATGTTGACAACACTGTGGATGCTCAAGTCAGATCAAGCAAAGAGATTGTTCACAATAAAGGTGTCAATTTGAGATGTCAAACATTTGATGTTCAGTTTGAACTCCTAGGTTTATTTCTCTTGTCTGCAACAAAGTGGTACAACTGGTAAACCATATAACTTCTCCCTGTCTTGTCTTACTGGTCAGATACAGAAATTTTTCTTTATGCGCTGTACGTAGCACAATAGGAGCCAAACCTTGGTTTGTACATAGACGGGATAGTTGCTAGGAGAAGGTTTTTAGGAAGTGTTTTCTGTTTATGACCAAACTTACCACTTGTACATTTGATTTTAGTCCCAATCACGGCAAAAATAACAAATATTCTTCCAGCCTCTAGCAAGTGAGAAATTGCATTGAAACCAACTGTTGGGATTTCAGTGAACAGATGGCCAAGTCCATGATCCACTGACACTTTGCTGTGCCAGGGACACCAGAACTGCCTGAGCTTCTTTTCTGTGGCTACCCTATATCTGGGAGTCATCCAGCTCTTGGGACACTAAAGCCTGGCAATTTGCTAGGCCAAAGCAACCATCTGTCAGACTGTACCAGCACTTCCAAGCAGTTCAGGTCCTGGTTCTCCAGCAGGAGAAGAGAACATTGGTATGATCAGATCCCTCATATCCACAAAGATTGATTCACTGGATGCGCCAGACATAGTGGCAATTCTGTCATTGCTGTTACCATGTGTATCACTTTACACATATACTTTCTACACTTGTGCTGTGATCTGCATTTAAGGCAATTCTACTTTTTCAAATTTGGGGACCAGATTCAATTAGGAAAACAGTGCAAAACTTTGTTGCACTGGTGACTGTCATAATTTATAAGAACATTTTTTTAATTCTGGAGGAGGGACATTAGGTCCTCTTCTCAGCTTGCCTACAAGACAAATGTTTATATATCTCTGCATCTTAAATTTCCTCATCAATAAAAAAGGTTATATTTCCTATACATACATATACATGTATATAAGTCCTGATTTAATTCATTTGTTATGAATTAACAAATTCAGATTTATTGGAACTTAATCTGTATCAAAGGAAGACATTATATGACATGGTCTGCTATTTATTTTCTCCAGTACTGCCGTAATTCATTACATCTCTCCTATTTAATTTTTGGACTATACATTTTTTGATTTACAGTTGACTAGGGTATTATCTATCCTAGTCTGCAAAAAAACAGGTTATAAGAATATCATTAACTCTTCATGGATTGACCCTAATAACCTGTGCTTGAGTATATAAACTTGCTTTCAGACATTTAAATTAATCAAGCTTACCCATAAGATGGTAGCCATGAAAAAAGTACGAGAAGTTGTCAGGTGCATACAAATAAGCTTAAAGATTAAAATGCAAGCTTTCATAAGAAGTTCCATATTTGCATAGTTATTAGAGTAACTTTTTTAACAAAGAAAAACAGTGATATCTGATCTCTGCTTTGGGATCAGCAAGTTGAATGTGCTGCCATTCATCCTGCCCTCCAATTATTCCCAGTGTTTTTTTTTGGTGTGCAAAAATCACAGATCTATTTCAAATAAGCAAAACTCAAACTCCTGTTTTAGATGTTCTAAGGCAAAGAACAAAACTACTACATATTCTTAAGCAATGACTGCTATAAACAAGATTAAGTGTTTTCTATTCACTTGGGTTGTGTAGATATTAACACCTCAAGACAGATTCCTGTTCATATGGAAAGAAACTATAGTTCATATTACTCTATACTCTGAGATCAACATGTATTTTACAGAGATAATAAAAAGCAAAGATATTTTCATCAAAATTGGTTTTCCTTGATGTTAAGCATGTATAACATAATATTAATAGTTATTCTGGCTAGAGTGAAATTCTACCTCCAAATGTAGTACTGAAGGAACTTTTCCTCAGGATACTTG
Source organism: Rhynchotus rufescens (assembly GCA_032273925.1). Classification (NCBI taxonomy): domain Eukaryota; kingdom Metazoa; phylum Chordata; class Aves; order Tinamiformes; family Tinamidae; genus Rhynchotus; species Rhynchotus rufescens. The sequence goes on from JAVCKT010124762.1 coordinate 12,971, forward strand.
ACCATTCCAGCAAAGCTAGATTTCTTAATTCTGTATTCAGTAGCTTAAGCAGCAAAATGCAGAAGACCTAAATTTCACTGAAGTACAAGAATATGCAAGCATGAAACTGCAGTTTAAAATAGTAATGCAGAGTTAGCTATATAGTTTTTCATAGGCCAAAACACCTGGTTAAAACTACATGATCCATTGCCCAACTTTTGAACCTAGATAGATGCTGGTGAAGCTCTTCATAAGGCTTCATCTCACCATCTGCTACGTGACCTGCTGCTGCTCTGAAGGACACACAGATTTTGAACATTGAAATTAAGGCAGGAGGCAGAATTGAAATGACAGTAGTAGTTTCAGCTAGTAGTACTGCCCAACTAGCTTTTAAACTCAGCATCAGGACCATTTCTGTCTATTGCCAAAATCCAAGTATGGCATTCTCAGTCTGCTTTAAAATCTAAACCATCACCCTCACACCTCCTGGAGCAGTGATACAGTTCCAAACAAGTCTGAGACACAGCAAAATACTAATGGGCTACTTAGACGCATATCCTTCCATCAGAAGCCAAATATATTAAAGTCCCACATCTTTGGCAGCAAATATTATACTTGAGAGACTGATGTATGCTTCATCAAGACATGATTAAGCAAGCTTCTTTTAGATTCATTTTGTAATAATACATGTGCAAAGTGAATAAAGTCATTTAATTTATTCATTACACGGGTCATTAGCTTTTCATTTCTAAAAAGCAAGCCTGTTACTGTATTTGGCTACAATTATGGCTAAAGTAAGCACATATAGAGGGACTTCCACCCCCATGTCTTTTGTCTTTGTACCTGACTGAATAACAAATGAAGGAGTTCCTAGCAGAGGGTGCAACCACATCACCATTGCAGTTTGCATAAGGTCTGTGTCTGACAGCCAAAATACCTCAGAGCACATCCACGGTGGTCTACATGGCTCAAAGTAAATCTGAAGATGCAATTTAGTGTTGTGCCTGATGCCTACCAGCCCTAAACACTGCTCAGTTGATGCAATCAGACTAGAACTAGCCCTAAGCAAATGCCTCCACAGGCATCCAGTGGGGCTGCTGGTTCACAGCACACACTGCCTCCCTACAAAGCCTGGCTTAAAGGACTACTTTACTCATCAATACAGAGCCAGATGTGACAGAAAGGCACACAGTATGTTCCTTCTGACAGTTTTCTTCACCAAGAGGCTCCAGACAGCAAAATTTCACACATTTTCCTTGAAAACTGCATACTGTAGATTTTCAAGAAACTCAGTAAAAAATGAAAGTACGTGAATGGAAAAAATTACTAGTATCATAAGCAATGAGGTTGCACGTGACAATTGAAATGATTTCTTCAAGTAACAGAGCACTACAATAATACTGGAACTCAGAGAACCTTTATTCTAGTTACCATGTAAAAGCAACACCTAAAGCTGGATGCTTACTTCAGCTTACAGCTTGATTATTCTAGGGAGCTGTAGTTCTCATTAGTTTCAGTAGAAAAGAACTATCTTTGTGCTGAACAATAATCTCCACCCAACAGTAAAGCAGAAGAGTCCATCCATGATTTAGAAGTGTCTTAGGCATCCAAGGTTATATAAATATTCACATAGTGCTTCAACATGCACTGCAATACACTGTTGATATTTTATATATTATATTTTAAAATGACCACAACAGGAGTTGATGCATCAACTTGATTGATTATCAGCAGGAGCTGATAAATTGAGGTATTGAAAGCAGTGCGTTCAACACTTCGACTTAACTTTCAGCCTCAACTTTTAATTATTGGTGTTAGAATACCTTTTTAAATATAGAGGAAAGAGATAGAGATACACTATGAGAAATGCCTGGAAGGTGAGGTTTCCATCTAACATTGCCTGAAGACTCGAATGTCCTTTGAGAATTTGATGATAAAAAGCTGATCTCTCTAAGATGGGAAATGTTTTGTAAGCATCAACTTAAAAAAAAATCATTTTGACTGGTTGGCTATTGCACTAAAAATAATGCAAATCTTATATTTCCACCCCTATAACTTGAAAATTATAGTAAAAGCTAATGAATACTCTGAATCTTATTTTCATTATTGCTCATTGATATTTTTGACAAAGAATAAATATTTCAGTTTAAGGCATATGCTAAGACTTCTCCAATAAGACTGAAGACTGCAAAATTCTGTCATGTCCGGGAAAACAAGAATTGTACTTTTTTAAAGGCAGCCATGAGCATTTTTACATGAGCTACTTTTTGTCATATTTTATCTGTCACACGACAGTTGTCCTTTCTTTTCACAGTGTAAAGTTGTATTCTTAGTCTTTTGGATAAGTGATAAAAATGATAAAAAGTTCATCCCTTTTCAAAATTTAAGGTTAGAGGTAATAAGTAGATTCAAGTCAGATATCTACTTCAGAAAAAAAAAAGAAATACAAGTTCTAGAAAAAAGGATTTTTCTAAAAGAGTAATAACTTAAATTTGATCTAAATGTTGTTCTTTTACCATCTAAAAGAATATTGCACTAAAAAGGTGATATGTGATTCATGGTTTCATAAGAGTTTTCTATAGAATGGCCTTTTCATGAGAGGGAACAAGAATCACTCATCTGAGACCTAGGATCAGTTACTCCAGAAGGCCATTTTCAGCAATGATCAGCACACTTGAATACTGCACCTTTGCAGTGTTTTGAAAATCAGTGCAGAACACAAAGCTTTTAGGGTAGACTTAAACAGTGTTAAAGAGTACAAGCACAAATGACAGTTTCCTCTAGGATTTAGTAACAAATGTCACAGAATTACAGAATGGTTGAGCCCTGAAGGGACCTCTAGAGATCATCTAGTTCAACCCTGTGAGATCATCAACAAATAAGAATTAAGTGCAAAAAAACCACCCCAGCTGCATAACAAGGAAAGTTTTAGATTGAGGAATCAGTGTATGAGAAGAAACAAGAGTGGCCCAAACCCTGCATAGTTTTACCAGAGAAAGATGAAAATACCACATCAATGCCCAGGAAACATAAGTTGAATAAGTCACAGGAGAGCACCCTTGACACTTTGGACATGACTCAGAATTATTACCCTGCTGAAATGCAATGCTGTGTACTCAGGGCAACATTAACACATGGAAAGAATGACATGTTAATGTGGAACATTCAAATTAACTTCGACCTAACACTTCATTATTGGAAGGTTTGTCAATGAATTCTTTTCATAAAGAGACTACCTAACGCTTCACTGCCAACTAGTCACTGACCCAAGATTTTAGAGTATGCTTTAATCCTGACTACAGGATGAAGTGTATGTAATGACAAAGATACACCTGATTTGAGTCTGTGTACAAGTCTGTGTACAGTGCCAAGACCTTTAAACATTTGAATAACTTGCCCTCATTTATCATAGTCCGTGTTTCAGATAACATAACCCAAAGGACCAAATATCACTTGGGTCTTATTTCTGCTTCCCCTTCCCTCCAATTTAAGTAACAGAGAAATCTTAGATTTCTCCTGTTGCAAATGACATTTCTTCTGACATTCACAAAAGAATTAACTGTTTCAGCTTCCATTTACATCTATAGTGATCACTTAGCACTTGGAGTCAACAGTAAAAACACAAGGATTGTACAACCAGTAGGACAGAGAATTAGTGATGGAATTCTTAAAATCAGTTTTAATGATCTCATATTTAGGTCTTTCTCTGCATATTTAGTAGATTCTTTGCTAGTAATAAATTAGCTGTACAGAGTATGTTTTTGATCAGACACTCATATATAATAAATACACATGACAAGCTGATGCATGGATAACAAGACACTCGCAGCACTGGGAAAGGCAGGTTGCATTTCCTGCATTTTAGAAAATATTACATTAATAACTACAAACATATGAGAGAATTGGGGATCCTATTGACAGTTGTTTACATTAACAACAGAAGTCTAGGTGAATACTTGATGGCAACATGTGGAAAAAATGTTTTAGTACAAGGAAGAGCAGAGGAGAAAATAGTCATGTAAAGGACAGAAACGGATGGGAGAAAAAGGAGACAGAGAACTGTCAGTCCCCGACCAAGAAGCAGTTATGCTTGAATAACCTGAGGCTCCTCTGCAGACTACTACAGGTAATAGTACACAGGAGGGATGTTTGTACTTTTCATGTCTTTCAACTTCAAAAAAATCCCCAGCCAAAAAGTCTCTGAAGCTGCTGAAAATGGAGACTGCTTGGTGACAGCTATGGGTGCAATTCTGACGCAAAGCTTAGGTTTCATAGCAAAAAATTCTATTTGCTTTATAATCAGTACCCAGGAGACCAAGGAGAAAAGGAGAAGGAAGATAAGAGAGCAGGCTCTCAAACACAGAGATAAATCAGGTTCCGTGCAAAGTTATATTTCAAAACTTGTATTCTGAAGAAAGATTATTCTGAACTAAGATGATATTTAGAAAAGCCTTTTTAAATAGGAAAATTACAACATAAATCTGGTGATGCAACTTAGCAACAAAGAAAGCCTTCTCACACTTCTGGTTAGAACACAAAACAAAACAATACAAAACAATACAAAGAGGCTTGATGCTTCCTAACTTTTAACCTGCTGTAATCCCTGCCACTGGTGCAAAAAAAGCCATGAGTGCTACTCACTCATTCATGTGTGTGTGCAAATATGTATATAAAAATACAAAAGCTGAACAGAATGAAAGCATTTCACGCCCATTAGGCATCAAAGCTATATGCAACTTGAAACTGTGAAAAAGTTCAGGCCAAAAATGACATATTTTAATTGCATTGTGATCTCTAAGTAAAACACAAATATAGTTGCTAAACTGACAGGAGTAAATTCATGCACTGAATATCAAGATCCTCTTCCTGAAATCATAAGTTGTCATCTTCCTTGCATACGTATTTGGCTTGTGAGGCTAAAGGATCCTGCAGGCATCCTTCCTCACAATCCTTTTCAGAAGGTGAATGTATGGTGGCGATATGGGTGATATGGATACTGGATGCAGAGGCAAATGCAACTGAGACTGACAGTGCATCTGGCAACATTGACCTGTGGAGCCCTGAAGCTCAAACTTCAGTGGTATAGGGAATTCAATGGTATAGAGATTTCTACCTGAAGGGTAAGTAATAATTCTTTCCTCCTGTCAGCTTCTGACCTTTCATCTGCTCCATGGATGAATAATTTTGATATTAGAGATGCATCCTTCTCTCCTTTTCTTATAGAGAATAACTTCAGCTGAAATGAAAGCACAGTCTGATTCATTCAATAGACATGCTTCACTGGAGGAAAGAGAGGTGCTACTTTCTTCTCTACAGTTAGCTATTTTTCTGAAACAAAAATTTTTTATACTTGAACTGCTTTCCATCTGAACAGAAAAATTTGGTTTCTGAAAGTGTGACACACATGCAGCTTTCATTTCCTCTTTCAGCTGCTACCATTTATGACTTGCTATTAGCAGTTTTAATTATAAAGGCCTGCAGTTATCATTTTTGCATTTTACCATTATTACTTATTACTAAATACCGAACTCTAATTACGAGGTAATTACTGTTGTTGAATGGTGACAGTTCTCTGTCTGTGATTTAAAATATTAAAATTGATGCTTCTGCCTCTAAAGAAGTCACCACCATAAAATATTGATCAAATAATTTTATACACTGCAGCTGGAAGAAGCATAATGCAGATAATATTTAAGAAGAGCAATTAGCAGGAGATTTTTGTGAGCACAATGGCATTTAAATCAGTACTGGAGGTCTGGAAGGACAAAGATGTATAATAGGAGCTGTGGGGTGCTTACTGCTTAATGAGGGTTAAGGCCTTTCATTGTGGAGGCTGAGAAAATACAGAGGTATTCACAATAGGTCCTATGGGTTGCCCATAAGGCTCTGGGGGAAGAGAGATGCTCTCAGTTCCTGGAGGCTAATTCCACACTAATTCTAAATTGCACTGGGCCTTAGGTACTTTAATTCCTATAATATTTCATTTCCAATTCTGTATCATGCCTTTCACTTGCAACCTTTCATCTGTACACCCTGAAGATACTGAAGCAGTGCCTTCACTGTGCTATCCTGAGCATTTCTGTCCTCTGGGCTTTGCACTGCTCTACTCTGACTGCTACAGGTTCATCTTGTAGCTTTTAGTCTGTAGGCACTGAGCTTAACACTCAGTTAGCATAAAACATCTGCCCTGTGCTTCCCTACGCGAGGGTTTCAGAAGCATGAACGAGCAATAAGGAGTTTGAGGGAACGCTGACAAAATAAAAAACAACTTCCCATCTCATGCACACTCTACTATGTAGTTACAACTGGAAGAATTTCAAGCTCTGGTTAGGGTCATCTCAGGCCATTCTACACCGAAACTAATCTGAATTAATGAGCACCTTGGTTTTGCAAGACTAATCTAGCTAACAGAAACTAAAATCTTGATTCTTTGACCTGAGAAAACACCATTCCAGGAATTTCAAATGCCCTTCATGCTTTCTTAAAAGGATGCCAATTTGAGTTAAAGTGTGAGTGGGAAAGTTCATCATGCAAGACAGCCCACTGCAACTTAGATGACTTCAGACTCCAAGAACAAGAGGGAAAAGGAGAAAAAAAATCTAGCTACATTCTGTCAGAGTCATCAGGCAAAGTTTGATTGCATGAGGAAAGAAAAGTATTGGCATAGCCAGTCTACATAAAAGACTGCTTTCTAGAGTGGAGAGGAAAATGCATTTTTTAGCCCCCAAATTTGGAAGAGTAGTAGGCAATAGTAGGGAGTTTTTTCACAAAATAGTTAAGGTTGGAATGCACCTGTGAAAATCTAGTCCAACATCTCTGCTCAAGCAGGGTCACCTAGTCCCAGCATTGTCCCTTTATAAATAAGGGATACTGTCCTCTTTATATTCATACTTATTCATTACTGAGAGGTCAGTTGTTACTGCTCTTGTTTCCTCAGAAGCTTTCTACTTGTCTAACACTCAGTTAGCAGTCACCTAGAGGTGATGGTAGCAAGAATTACTATACAGTAAAACTCAGCTAAAGGGGATGGGTTTGATTATTTCAAATAAGGAAGCATTCTAACATTTGCCTGTAATTCCCTATCTGGAGCGTGG